>JAQFXT010000229.1:0-55400 GCA_034683725.1 Strigamia crassipes
ATGAGTAAGCATCACAAAAGATGCTAGTTTACAAAGATATTGAGATAGCAATAAAACATACATTTGGATATGCCAAAAACCGCTAGAGTTTGGTCGGTACTCGCACTCGGTGTGGAGTTAATTCGCTTCTTGGATTGACTTGACTCGAGACGAGCCACCGCTTCTTTTCTTACCTAGGGAGAAAAACTGAATTGGTGGTTCTTTATTCAACTTGGTTGGAGATGGGATTCGACGAGCCAATGTCCGTTTTCTCGATAAATTCGTTGATTTCAAATCCAATAAGTAGGCGCAAAGCACTGGAGGGCCTCGAGTGGCAGTCGAATAAAGAAGGCTGTTTTCGGGGTTTGAGTTTGCTCGAAAAATTTCGGATTAAAGTGAGATGTATCTGGGTGTGTATTGTGTGTATTTTGTGTATTTTTGTGTCTCGGGGGTGTGAAGGGGGATCTGTTGATTTATTAGAGTTTGGTAATTTAATTATTAATTAGTATCAATATCAGATTGAAGTCGATCCGTTTTGGGGATTGTGTTTATTATTAACAAGGTTTTCATTAACTAACACGACTTTTAGTGATTCATAACTTAAAACCAATGGCGCTTTCCACGTGACATTATCCGCCCAAACCAAGCTCACAATTTACATGGACGAAATTAGCCCGTCAAACTATTCGGGCTTACGCCCGGATGAAATTACTATTAATGGACTTGCAGCATTTCCAAGGGCGGAAAAATTAATTTTGTTACGTAAACGGAGATAATCGATATGATGCTGGTGTGATCTGTATGACAATCACTTGAATCTTTTACGCAGGCGTTTTCAATTTTTGTGAATCTTTGTGAATCGCTTTCGAATTTTTGTGAATCGCTTTCGAACCTTTGTAATTGTGGAATTCCGAATCTCATGATTGGGTTATAATCTCGGGAAATTTCACGAGATTTTGCAAGATTTAACGAGATCTTGTGAGATTTTACGAGAACTTGCGTGATTTTGCCCTCGATTTTGCTCGAGGGGGTAGCCAATTGCAAAAATTACGTAGGAGATTTTGAAATCCTTCTGAAATCCTAATTTTAGGATTTTATGGGGGATTTCTCAGGATTTCCAGAGGATTTCTCAGGATTTCAGGAGGATTTCTCAGGATTTCCAGAGGATTTCTCAGAATTTCAAGAAAATTTCTCAGGATTTCAGGAAGATTTCTCAGGATTTCAGGAGGATTTCTTCAAAGATTTTGATCGATTTTTAGATTTTTAGGATTTCTAAAATTTTTAGAATTTTTAGGAATTTTTTAGATTTCAGAGATTGGCTAAAGATTTCAGGGATTTTCTGTAGATTTGAAATTTTCACACGAATTTCTATACATATTTTACTTGATTTTGCTACAGTTTTCGCCACAATTTAGAAGATTTTATGGATTTTTAGGATTTTCAGAATTTCTGGGATTTCTAGGATTTCTTGGATTTTGGAATCCAAAATCTTAGCTTATACGAGATTTCCAGCTTTGGCTATACCTCTTCGATTGGCCAAAATTTTTTGAAATTTTACGAAAGATTTACGAGATTTTACAAGAACTCGCGCGATTTTACGAGGTTCCGCAAGATATTCGAGCTTTTGCGAGATTTCTGAGTCACAAAAAAAAGTTGTTTGGTCTTTTTGCTTTAACCAAAGTTCGTGTTCATTTGTTCAATTGGCATTCTCCCGCGAGAATAAAACGAGACGAGGTTCATTACACTTTGGGTTTTTTTTTTTTTTTTTTTTTTTTGTGTGTGGTGATTTTGTGTCTTTGTTTTAATCTTCTTTATTCTTTGTTTTGTGGAATTGTTATTGAACAAGTTGGATTGAAAGGTTAAAAGTCTAGTCGATACGGGTTGCGAAAAATGAGTAGGAGATTCTTTGGTGTGTAGGAGTTGGCATTGAGTATCTCAGGTGAAGGTTGTCTTGTTGATGGCAGGTCAGCAATCGAGCGAGAGCGAAAGCGAGCGGCTCCCGTGAGGGAGGATGAGGATGAGAAAATGCTTTCAGCCAAATTAAACAGAGGAAGTTGGGAATTAAAAGATATAGAGCAATTTCTGCACTTTCATTCCGACATTTTAAAGAGTAAAATGCACTGGTTTCGAAGAATTATTGGCTCGCAAATTGCTATTTCGAGCTGTGTTTTAAAGAATATATTTCAGGGACTAAAAAAGTTTAATGGTAAAAAATGAACAAATTGATGAAAATTTTGAGTTTCGGGTTGAAAAATGTGAATTCCGATTAAAAACGTGCGATTTTTGATTGAAAACTTGCGATTTTTGATTGAAAACATGCGATTTTTGATTGAAAACTTGCGATTTATAATTGAAAACATGCGATATTTGATTGAAAACATGCGATTTTTGATTGAAAACATGCGATTTTTGAATGAAAATGTGGAATTTTGAGTGGAAAATGCGATTTTTGAGTGGAAAATGCGATTTTTGATTGAAAACCTGCGATTTTCGAATGAAAACATTTGAATTTTGAGTAAAAATGTGGAATTTTGAGTGGAAAAATGCGAATTTTGCATGAAAACATGCGATTTTTGATTGAAAACATGCGATTTTTGAATGAAAATATGGAATTTTGAGTGGAAAATGCGATTTTTGAGTGGAAAATGCGATTTTTGATTGAAAACATGTGATTTTCGAATGAAAACATTTGAATTTTGAGTAAAAATGTGGAATTTCGAGTGGAAAAATGCGAATTTTGCATGAAAACATGTGATTTTCGAATGAACACGTGTGATTTTTGGATGAAAACATACGATTTCGAATGAATTTTGTTTCGTTTTATCCCAATTGGTTTCGTGAATCAATCTCCTTAATGGATTTTTGCAATTCATTTTAATAACAAATACATTATTTGCGAGATGCAAATCTATTAATGATTATTTCGCGCGCATCACTTACGCACGACAGTTGATTGGCATTTATAGTCATTTGGTTTGTGTGCAAATGTCAAAAAGTTTCGCAGCTCTTCTGAATCAGCAACTCCTTAAAAAAAAAAAACAAAAAAAAACGAAGTGTTCACACTGTCAGCGATTCGAAATAAGATTTTTTTTCTCCCCTTTTTTTTTAACGGTTAAGTTAACGGTTTTTATTTTCGTCGAGAATATACAGTTGCGGCTTTTAAATACTCAAAAACTTCTTCATCCATTTCCTCTACTTATAGTCGAATTGCTCTTCTCCGCCCAACTAAGTGTGAATTACAAATGACAGTATGCCTGCAAAAACCGACCGCCCGCCGTTTTTATTGTTGTAAAATGTAAAGAAAAAGAAAAACAAACCCAAAAAGAAAAGAAAAAATGAAAAGACGAGCGTGTTGTGTCGTCCTGGTAACAGATGGTGATAAATGCTTTAGAAACCACAAAGCTGAAAACTCGGGTAACACGAAACATGTCATGTTCAACTTTGCAAATATTATTTCGAAAATACTGAGCGGAAACATCCTAAACTTAATGTAAATATTTAAAAAAAATAAAAATCATTTTTTTTTTTATTTATTTATAAATCTTTAACAGGAAACAAGAAAGATTTGCCATTTGAATTAATTTCGCATTTATGTATTTATTATCCGCAGAATGATGCCGTCCGGCTGATGCCATGATTTGCTTTTTTGTTTAATGGATCGGGCGGCGAGCTTTCGCGACGCTTTTCCCTGGCCTGCTGAAGTGCTCCTATTTTGATGGTTCCGTGCTCCCAATGACGTCAGCATGGATGCTTCTACTGCTATGACAGAATCTTTAAACGAACTGAATGGAACGTCGAGTCCACAGACCAACCATTTCTCCATTTACGAGGTAAAGGCATTAAGTTATGGCGTTAGTTAGTTTTGTTTGTTTGTTTGTTTGTTTGCTTTATTCGTTGCAGGTGGTGGGTATCTCTATAGTGGCGGGTTTCTTGAGCGTGGTGACCGTGGTCGGGAACTTGATGGTGATGATCTCGTTTCAAATGGACAAACAACTGCAAACGATCAGTAACTACTTCTTGCTCAGCTTGGCAATCGCCGATTTCGCAATTGGTCTCATCTCGATGCCGCTCTTCACCATGTACACTGTCCTCGGCTCGTGGGTGCTCGGCTCGAGCATCTGCGACACGTGGCTCGCGCTCGATTATCTGATGAGCAACGCTTCCGTTCTCAATCTGCTGATCATCAGCTTCGACCGCTATTTTTCCGTCACGCGGCCGCTCACGTACCGAGCGCGCCGCACCACGCGCCGCGCAATCTGCATGATCGCCAGCGCCTGGATCATCTCCCTCATCTTGTGGCCGCCGTGGATATACTCTTGGCCGTACATCGAGGGGCGCCGGTCCGTGCCGGAGAACGAGTGCTACATCCAGTTCCTCGAGACGAATCTGTACATCACGTTCGGCACGGCCATCGCCGCTTTCTACCTACCAGTAACGGTCATGATTATCCTCTACTGGCGCATCTGGCGCGAGACGGAGAAGCGACAGAAAGACCTGACCAATCTCCAAGCGGGCAAGAAGGAGAACAGCAAACGGTCAACGTCCAGCGACGAGATCGTGCACGACACGACCGAAGGAGGCACGACCACCGCCACCACCACCACCACCACCACCACCACCACCACCACGACGATGACGAGCGTCGCGTCCGCCGCCGAATGGAAGCGCGCGCGCAGCGACTCGTCGGCCAACGTGGACGACCAGCTCGAGACGACGTACGTGCCGACGGCCATGTGCATCGAGAACCCGCGCTACCTCAAAGTGCCGGGACGCACGAAACGACGGACGTGGCGCCACGTGTTCAGCGCGTGCGTGCGCAGTCTCCGCATCGATCGCGACATCGACGCGGCCGAAGAGGACAGTACGAGTGAGGCCGGCCACGGCTCCCCGGGGAACACGACGCCCGCGTCGGCCGAGACGCCCGTGCAGACGTCCGTGTCGCGGTGCACGTCGCTCAACCTCAGGGCCGATCCGTTCGCCGCTGCTCAACCGTCCTCGCGTGCGTCGCGCGACATGCCTCGGGTCGACTCCATGATCCCGCTCATCGAACGCGGTGCCCCGGCAACCGCGCGGGCCCCCCAGCCCCAACCCCAGCCCCAGCCCCAGCCCCAGCCTCAGCCTCAGCCTCAGCCTCAGTCCCAGCCCCAGCAGCAGCCTCGCTCGCAGTCTTCCGATTCGGTCTACACGATCCTCATCCGATTTCCCACCGAGTCGTCGCTGGATTGCGGTGGTCAGCCATCCATCAAGATGATCACCGAGGAGGACGGCCAGGGGCTGCCCGACGAGCACCTGTCCACGTGCCGCCCCCTGGCGCTCGAGAGCCCGTGTTTGCGCCGCTCCGACAGCCGCCAGAGCGACGTGGGCGTGCACCCGCCCTGCACGACGCCGTCGCGCCGCATGTCGCAGCCCCCCGAACAGATCAAGCTGCCGCTCAACACGAAGCTCGTGCCGAAGCAGGTGCTCGCCAAAGCCGCTCCGCCGCCGAAGAAGAAGCCCAAGAAGAAGAGTCAGGAGCGCAAACAGGACCGCAAAGCGGCCAAAACGCTTTCGGCCATTTTGCTCGCGTTCATCATCACGTGGACGCCCTACAATGTTTTCGTGCTCATCCGGACGTTATCGGGTTGCCACGACGAGTGCATTTCCAAAGAGCTGTGGGACTTTTCTTACTATTTGTGTTACATCAACAGCACGGTCAACCCACTGTGCTACGCGCTCTGCAACGCCTCGTTCCGAAGGACTTATATTCGCATCCTCAGATGTAAGTGGCACACGAAAAAGCGCAATCCGAACCGCGGCTACTACAATTGAATAAATTGAATCGATTGAATCTAACCAACGAGGGGCCGGACCCCGAAATTACTATAAAACGACAACAAATCCCTTTTCGAACTCGTCTTTATCCCGGATGCAAGTGGATGCCTTACACTCATTTCTGCTACAGAGTGTCCGTTTTGTCTCTTTGCTCATCTGGGGTCGTGGGAGGGAAAACACAAAGGAAAAAAGAAAAACGAAAAACGAAATAAAATTTTTTTTTTAAATAAACAGTAATAAAGTGGTGCCAAATTGTTATTAATATTATTATTATTTGTTATGTCTTTTTTTTTTTTTTTTTTTTTTAATTTATATAAATTTATATAAATGATCAGTGAATTGTGGTAAGTGGAATAATACAAGTTGTGAATTGCATGGTTGTACTTGCTCAAAAGTACTCTCGATACGAGTTGAGTAAAATTAACTGTTGCTTGTTTTGATTCAGGAACGTTGAACTCGTTATTTTGCAAGATTTTTATATAAAACGTGATGTTTCACATGCTCTTCGCAACATATCCTTTGCTTTTGCGTTTTATTTTTTGTTTTATTTTTCGATTTGATTTATAAAGGTCAAAGATGCATCTGCTGCTGCTGCTGCAGACAATCTGCAAATCCAGTTTGGTTTGCGGTTTCAATTTCAACGTATATTCAAAAATACAAATCATACTTCATATACGAATACGTTTACAACGAGTAAATGAACTCTCTTCAGGATTATTTGTAAATTCCCTTTAGTTTTAACACGTAAATTACCGTCTTTGTTTTTGTTTTATTTGTTATCATTTACCACCAGATGGTGACATGATTTTCCATTATTTTTTGTTTTTTTGTTGAATAATTCCATACGAGTGAAATTAATTAAATGCAGTGGTTGTTTTAGGCTGCTTGTGGCAAATCTGCAATTCTCCCCCATATCAGGCCATATGGTGAATAATTCATGAAAACATTTGTGCGAAATAATCCCAATTTTTTTGCATGGAAGAAGGAATCCATTATCGGATAACAGAGGTAATTATTATCTGTTTTTAAGAAAAGCTCTTTATCTGATTGAAATATAAAGCAGTTGTGATTCACATCACTGCCATTAGCCCCGCAACTTTTTATAGTTTAATGTTTTTATTTTTGTTTTTTGTTGACATAACCTGAAGAGATGGTTCATTTACTTCTGATAATAAGAAATTAAAGTTAAAAAAAAAAAAAATCATTTTTCCACTTCCGGAAAGTCGGAAATGAGACGTAAATGAAGATAAACGAAATAAAAATAACAACAACAACAACAACAAAAGTACCAGTCTGGTGTCTTATGCATTTCAGTTGAATGGTGTAATAAAAACATTTTCCTTATAATTAATTAATACTGGTTTTAATACCTCCCCCGTAGTTGTGTGACATTTTTTGTGTCTTTTGTGTTGTGTAATCTTGTACCTGTGAAAACCGACCAAGAAAAAAAAACTTTTCTACAAACAACCTTAAACGATTTTTGTGGCGTGTATGTCAAATTCTTCATTTTACAAATTACAATAATGTATTAGCCTCGTGCTTTGGCTGGCTGCTACCTTAGAATCTTTTGCTCCTCCGTTTTTAATGTTTATATAAATATATACATTTCAAAACATTTCAATTTTTTCGTTTAAAGTTTGATATTTTATTGCTGTTTCGAATGAAAAATATGACCGAGAAACAAATTGTGCATCGGAAAAATGTATTTCAACGTGATGGCAGTGGTGGCATCCGGAAGATGAAATCGTTGACAATTTACGAAGTCTTGAGAGGAAACCATTTGCCAGCATTGTCCGTTATTTCCACCAACTCTAAAATAAATAAAAATGTCCGCCATGAGTTATTATTTATTTATTTTTTTCGATTTCGTTTTATTTTGGGTTTTATTAACTCCTTTGTTTGGTGCCAGGGTCGCGCAGGTTTTCAAAAACTAAAAATTGAAAAATTTGATTTTTGTTTTGAAAAAAAATAAAGAAATAAAACTGCCAAATCGATTTGTTGTATTAAACGATGTATTTTGAAATCTGTAGACCCTAATTTTTACTTAAATTTAAAATAAAAAAAAATAAAAAATAGGTATTGCCAAAGATATTTCCCACCTGCCGTGCTCAAATTATCATAGTAGTGTTTTAGGACTATTATTAGGCCATTGTATATCTTGTAAATAGAAAATACAGTTGGCATACCACAGTAAAAATTAAAAAAAAAAAAAAATCCCTAGTCCCACAATGTGCAATTTACAATGTTTGTTATTAATTTTCCTTTTCCTTAGCGAACAAAAAAATGTGTTAAAATTGTTTTTGAAAAAACCAATTTATGTGAATATTTTTTGGAGGTCAGTTGGTTTTAAAATAAAAAGTCGAATGATAAAAGAAAATAAAAAAAATTTTTAAAAATGTGACAAAAAATTGTGCCAAGGAAAATAATAGCTATGATAGGAATGTGTAAAAAGTTCCATGTGCTGATGAAAGATAATTAAAATGATTGAATAGTAAATTTGCATTTTCATTTTTATTACGCAAACAAAAAAAAAAACTACAATTTTTCATTCTTTAATTTGAATAATTTAAAACATTTCGTTGATAAAATTTCAGAGAATTCCTGCAAATTGAAATAAGTTTTACGAAATTCTCGTCATTGTCGTTTTAAATCGATTCGAATTTTGAGAAGAGAAAATTAATTTGACACCAAAATTTGTATATCACGAATGATATTAATAGTTTCGAATTTCTTGCTGTATCTTCTGTAAGGTTTGCCGTTGCTATCCACGAGGAATTTCTCGAAATTCCACGAAATATCGGAACGGGCAACCGGAGACCAAATGATGAAATTCGGATCGTTCACGAACGAAATTGCGTCGTCATGCGGTAATGGGAGATGACGTTTCAAAAACTTTAAAAAAAAAAAAATTTAAAATTCCCATTTAAAATTTTTTAAATCTCTATTTTTACTTGAAAAACCGGATGCGAGTTGCTCCCGTTCACCTCGACTTTTGAAAATAATTCGACATTCGGCTTGAAGTCGCTGCCCGGGCGCACATAACGTAAACTATTGAGGATTTCATCGTCTTTAGTGTTTTCCTGCCAATCACGAGTTATAAATTTACTTTATATGAATTTTTTACGACCTCCCTCGACGATTTTAAATCCCTTTCGGCATTTTTAGCCCCGTTTGTACCTGATGTCCGAATTGATTGCAGGGAAATCCGAGTATGGCAAGTTTCTCCGACCCAACACGGGACAACAACTCGTTCATTTGCGTGTAGTCCCGCGTCGTTGTTCCTCACATGGAAGCCACGTTCTCAATCAGCACAACTTTGCCTTTGTACTTGGAAAATTGGATCAATTCCCCTAACAAAATAAACATTAAAAATTCCTAATTTATTTAAATCGCCTCGAAATCAAACAGCGACATCTATCGGTCTAAATTGACATTAAAATATCGATTTTTCTGCAAATTTTTAGAAATTATTTTAAATAAATTGAGGCGAAATCCAACGAGCGATGTTAATCCTATTCATTCTTGCGGAATTCCGTGCAATTCCGCGCAATTCCCCGTGCAATTGCACCTGGCTTGAGACGTAACTTGAATAATGGATGGCGACACAGCAAGAACGAGGATGCCGAAAATGTTGACTTTACCGTTCAAGTTTTTCGCTGATAGCGCGTAAAAGTTGGCTGCTTCCATGGATAAATATTTTGGCAAGTTAATCCAACCGGTGTTGAAAGGTAAAGTAAGAGACAATAATTGCCGGACACGGATTAACGGCCGCATTTTATAAGTCCAGTTGAAATGACGCGTGGATGAGTCGATTTAGTTGGCTTCCCCTTGCAGCTCAACTCCGATTTGCGTTTTCAATGACGTAATTTCAGCGCGGGAAGAAAAAAAACAACAAACACTCATCACAATCCATCACAATACCGTTGCAAATTGCACATTTGAATATCAACGTGATTTAATTATCCAGAAATCTTGCGGAGCTGGACATTCAATTTGCATAAATGACTCCGACAAGATTTGAAAATTTCTAAAGAGATTAAATTAAATTAAATGATAAAGATGAATTAATTAGGTCGAAATCACAGCACGAAATTAATGAGAACGAAAGCGTATAATTTCTGATAAAATGATTTATTACGAGGAAGTCGAGGTTTCATTTTCCCGACATTTACATAGAGGGAAGTTGCAACAGCGCTGCAACCATGGCCGCCACAGCCCATTCAGAAGAGTTAACTGCGATGGTGGAATGTGCGTTTGCTGCTTATGCGCCGCCATCGCCTCTTTAACCGTGTTCAATATTTCCTAAATTGAATTAAACATCGTGTTCAAGCATGCACTTGCATTTTAATCGACTGGTTATTAACTTACTTGGTACTTTGGACTGGTAGTGGCAAGAGGCTGCGATTCGCTCGGGTCTGAAATCACGTTGTAAACGAGTGGAATTTGCAACAATTCGCCGTTACTAGTGCACAAATAACGACAAACTGCCGTGTAAAAATGCACTTTCCAAACGTATTTTTCTATAAATCAAATATATACTTATAAATGGTAATATGAATTGTGGGATTTTGGCTTTTATAATTTATACGACCATTTTCGACGTAACGGACGGCGTGGATCTCGTTGTGCCCACCGTAATGGAAGAGAAATTTATGCGGGGATGAAGTGTTAGTGCCGTCTAACAAGTGACGCAGGTCGCGACCATCCAATTCGAGATGTTTTGGCGTTTGGATGCCGCTTAAAGTCAACACCGTTGGAAAGATATCCATCAAACTCGTCGAAGCGTGCACCGCACTATTAGCGGGCAAATGTCCCGGCCACGAGATAATGGTGGGCACTCGCAGACCTCCTTCCGTGGCGAACATGGATTTTCCTCCTGTTTTCGCGCGCCTTAAATTAACTGGATTGAAATTCGACTCGAAGCGAGAGTTACTGTACCAGAAAAAGGCTGATTGCAGCCGCCTTCTTCGAGATGCGCTCCGTGGTCAGAGGTGAAGAGGATTACCGTGTTTTCTTGTAAACCGAGATCTTTGACCGTGTCCATTACTTTTCCAACTGCCCAGTCCATTTCGCGAACAGCGTCGCCGTAAATTCCATGAGGACCTGAGTTCTTGAACTTGTCGTCCACGTCCAGAGCCACGTGTACGTGACTTAAGCTGAGGAAAAGCTATTTTAAAAACGAAAAAAAAATAATAAAATATTAATTTAATTTACTCTTTGTGAACTTTGTGATTTAATTTAAATTTTAAATGTTATTAATGTTGATGGCGCTTCGCGGAGTTTTTCCTCTGGGTAAAGTAGTGGTAATTGAATTTTTTAACTTAGTGCGATGCAGTGGCGTACCGACTCAGCATAGGGCCTCCCCTGCGAACAGAGAAAATGGGCCTCTCATTTTTTTCTCTCTTTATTGTAACCTAAAATTTTGGGGCCTTGATTTCGGTTGTGGGCCTTCAATTTGCCGTGAGTACCCAATTTTTCGTGGGCCTCCTCGACCACAAAATGTAATTTTTTTCATTTCTTTTAATTTTTTTTAACTCTTAGATTTTGAGGTTTAGATTTCGGCCCCCAAATTACTGTGGGTCCCCCTCGACCGCAAAAAATAGGCCTCTTCATTTATTTCATTTTTTTTATACTTATGATTTTTGGGTCCTTGGTTTCGGTCGTGGGCCCCCAATTTGTCGTGGGCCCTTAAATTACTGCGGGCCCTCTTCGACCACAAAATACAAACCCCACAATTTTTTTTTTAAAACTAAGATTTTGGCTCCTTGGTTTCGGTCGTGGGCCCCCAATTTGTGGTGGGCCCCCAAATTACTGCGGGCCCTCTTCGACCACAAAATACAAACCCCACAATTTTTTTTTAAAACTAAGATTTTGGGGTTTTGGTTTTGATCGTGGGCCTTCAATTTTCCGTGGGGCCCCTCGCACGTTGCGGGTACGGCCGGTAAGCCACTGGTGCGACGTGACGTACCAAAAACGGGTTTTGATTCGCGTTCTGCGCTCGGATGAAGTGCAAACTCTCTTTAACCAATCGTGTCGAGAGAGTTTTTAACACAATCGGTTGCTCCACAACTAGATCGTCCCTCATGACGATGCTATTTAACGGTTTGTTCATGACTATCGTGAAATAGAGGTAAGCAGGTATCCCGACGCCCGAGACAGCGATCAAGATTGACGTTGCCCGGCCCCCTCGACGCCAGAGCGCGACTGCTGCGAGAAGACTGACGAATGCAATTGACATCAAGTTGGTGAACAACTGCGGGAAAATGAGCACGGCCGTGTAAACTCCATCTGCGTCGCCGTACTCGAGTTGGTTGGTTAATGGGATCCCGTAGAAGTAGTGGAAACCGTGCGTGTGCGGGTGGTGGCATTTGTCGCCGTGCCAATTGCAGTCGAGACCTTGGTGCCATTTACCTGCAAATTATTAGCATGAAAACATCTCCCAGTCGCTTTAATGGCTTTGCCGCTTTAATGGCCTTGCCACTTTAATGGCCTTGCCGCTTTATTCACGTGCCAATGACAGACGTCGCGTAGCCGTTTTGCTGGAGGATCTTGGCGAAAGTGAATTCGGACTGCGGCAAGCCGATTGAAGACGCCACGTTGGGTATGACTAGCAGGTCGCTGCCCACTAAGCCTGAAATAGAAACATGGAGGATGATGGATGATCAACACTCGTTGTAGTTATTGGCCGGACCGTAGCGGATTGGATGTCTTCCGGTGAGAAAAGCTGCTCTGCTGGGAGTGCAAATGGCCGAAGCTGCGACCGTGTGCGTTAATCGGACTCCTTGAGACGCTAGGTGATCGATGTTCGGAGTTGCCAGCGTTTTATTGCCGAAACAAGAGATTTCGCCGTAGCCTAAGTCGTCCGCCATGATGAGAATGAAGTTTGGTTTCGGGGAGTTGTCGTTTGGATTTGACGGTGCGGATAGAGGGAATAAAGAAATGAGGAGGAAGAGGTACTTCATGATGGTTTTTGGTTGATTAGAATTAAGTAACCTTGTGCAATTCGTATATGTACAGTATCGATATCATTTGTTTGTCCGTTATCTCGGTTGATTGATTTTTGTGTCGTTTTCAATGTTGGACTTTAATTCGTTTATTTCAAAATCGGTTTATATTTTTTTTTTTTTTTTAATAATTTTATTTTTTTTTTTTTTAAATTTGAAATTGTGTCAGTTGGTGATTGCGGGGTTTCTAAATAGATGTCGTTACTGTTCGTTTTCATTTTTACTATCCAAGATGAATTTAGATGAATTTATCTTCATCATTATCAGGAGATTTATTACACTCCGGCTCCGGTTCCGGTGCAGCAGCGTTCGATTGCCGCGATTAATGTTGGGACCTTTAACTGTCGAATAACCCGACCGGAAGTCATCAAAGTTTAGTATTTGCAGTGCTGGTTTAGGTTTTCCCTAGCAAAAAAGCACGTTAGGGGCCCCCCGTGGCAATAACTTAGACTATATTCTTTTTTGGAGTGAGAAATTAATTGCCGACAAAATGTTTTTTGATGTTTTTTAAAAAAAAAAAAAGAAGAAAGATCGGGGCTCCTAAATTTTTGGGGCCCCCAGGAGCGGATCTACTAAAAAGCTTTAAACTTTAGGGTTCCCGACACAACAGGAGCGCCTAAAAAAATTGTTGTGTAAGCTAAGCTAAGGGGCCTCTAGCTTCGGGGCCCCAACACAAAGGGGGCCCCCAGGAAAAAATATATGTGTAAGCTGAGTGTGTTGATGGGCCCCCAACACAACAAGAGTTCCCAAGAAAAATAAATGCGTTGAGGGGACCCGAGTTTCAGGGCCCCCAACACAACAGGGGCCCACAGGAAAAAATATATAAGCTAAGTATGTTGAGGAGCCTTTAGTTTCAAAGCCCCCGACATACAGGAGCCCACAAAAAAAAAATTTTCAAGCGGGTCAGGGCCCAAGTAAGCCTAGATCCACTAATAGAGTGCCTAAATTGTCTAATTTATGAGTAATCCCCTGCTGATTTACTGCACGTGAGTCGTTTTTATGATGTAAACAGTCCGGAATAAATCTTGTGAGAAATTTGTTACTGGATATAAGTTAGTAAACAACTTGGTGTAGAATAGATGAAGGAGTTGGAATGTAGTGTGGACTCAGCTCATATATATATCTGGAGTAAGTATCAAGATGTGTGGCGCCGGGGAACATTCATTAAAGTCGTCGGCAGCGCGGTTGCACGCGAAGACTAAGAGTAAGAGCTAGGTAATTGTTCGGGTCAAACCCTAATCTAGGTTCTCTGCAAACACCGTTCTATTCGCGGAATAAAATTAAAGTTTCATCACATTGGTTTCAATTGCATTATGTTGCGAGCCGAAGCGTCGTTACTGCCATTAGCGAGTGTTCGTTGTTTCGATTGCGAGTCTACTTCTTTAATGCCGCTGTTGAGTGAAGAGGATTACCGTGTGCTCTTGCCAAAGAATGCTTTTCTTTCTCCCCCAAATATGGCTGCAATTTATTTATTTTTATTTTTTCTTATTTAAAGACGAAATAAACTTATTTTGCCCGACTGTCTTCTGCATTTTTTTAATCGTAGTTTAGTCGTGAATATTTTATTCTATGTGTATATATTATTTACAAGTAGTAAAATACAAAACGCAAATGAAATGGAGCGCCGTTGCACGAAATTGATGTTAAATACGTGGACAAATGTAGAACGAAAAATAAAGAAAAATGTTTGATATAGGTGGATTTTTATTCGTAGGGCGTCGACGAGAGTTTCGAAATTAATTTTGGGTTTTGCGTTGTTAGTTACAGCATGAAATTAGTATTTTTAGTACGCGATAAGAAAGCGAGAAAGAAAAACAAGTTTAAAGCGCTTTGCGGCAATTGATCGTATTTAGAAAGAGCTATTAAAAATGACTCGTGAGAAATGAAAGAAATGACGCGCGAGCATATTTTCAATTCCATAAACTCATTTATCTAACATTTAATTGCCGGCATAACTTAATTATTAACCATATAAAGTCCTTTAATATGAAGATGGACACAACTAACAGCCTCGCGATCCCACACGTACAACTTAATCATTATTCAAAAATACCAGCGTGGAATCGAGGATTATTAACGTTTCGTTCCCACGACTTTAAAACGCAATTTAAGTGAAAAACGAGTCGTGAATCTCGTGATATGATATGATGAAAAGCACGCAAGAAACAGCGAACGAAACACGTCACGTCATTTCTTGGCAAACAATCGACGCTGTTTAAAGTGGCATTTCCTCGTCCTGTTCTACTTTTGTCGGACTAATTGAAATTCCAGTGCAATCTAAAGCGCGAGCCGAGGTCTTGTCTGCGAGATAAACCACGTGATATTAAATTAAAGACAGCCTTTGGACGCATAAAAAGAAAGGAAAACGCATCCACGGATCAACAAACCTTGACATTTCAGTTTCTTTGACATGTAAATGATCTTTTCTCCATTTTTAACTTTTTTTTTTTTTTCGTGTCAGGGGAAAAAGTAGTCGCCCGTTTACTCGCGAAGTGCACGCAGTCTGCAGTCGTATTACGTATCCAGCTGCGTGGCTAATATTAGCTACTTCGTGCACCCACTCTCCGCAGCTGACTGTACAAGTATGTATGCTTGACAGCGTTCACCTCCAGCTCTGCCGACCCGCGTCTCTCCTCTTCCTCTTGACCCAGCAACCAACTTCCGAATCGGATTTTTATGTCCACGCGTTTGTTGTCTTTCAAACGCGACAGTTGCGTGGACGATCGATTTGGATTTTGATATAGTTTCACGACGGTTATGACGTTGTTTACATTTTTTAAGATTATTTCTGTGTAAAAGTGTCGGCATGTCTATACGACTGTCAATTCGTGCGGTTGTTTTGGTTGGACTGTTGGCGCTTGTCATCGGATTGGCGGTGGGACTTTTGTTGGGATTTGTGTTAACTTCGCGCCCGGATTCGGACGATGGTGCTAAAACAGCTCTGCTTCGGAGTTTGGCTGCCGACGGATGGAGTGAATCACCCGAAATCAATCAACGAGTCATGAATTTGATTGATCCGGAACGCATCAGAGAAAACTTGAGGTTTGGTTAACTTTTTTTACGTTTTTCGTTTCCTTTTTGTGTTTTGTTTGGCCCTAAACAGGGGCGTACCGGATACAGAATATGGGCCCCTCATTATTTTATCCTTTTTTAAATTTAAGATTTTGGGGTTTTGGTTTTTGTCGTGGGCCCCACATTTTTTTCCCAATTTTTTAAAAATCTAAAAATTTTTGGGGCCTTGGTTTCGGTCGTGGGCCCCCTTGACCACAAAATGTGGGCTTATCATTTTTTCCCCCTTTTTTAAATATACGATTTTGGGGTTTTGGTTTTAGTCTTGGACCACCAATTTGCCGAGGGCCCCCTCACTTTTTTTTTTTTTTTTGAAAATCTATGAGTTTGGGGCCTTGGTTCCGGTCGTGGGCCCCCACTTTGCCAGGGGGAGGAGGGAAGTCTCTTACTTTTTTGCTTCTTTTTTGGAAATCTAAGATTTTAGGGCCTTTGTTTTAGTCGTGGGCCCCCAATTTACCGGGGGGGGGGGGATGTCTTACTTTTTTTCCTCTTTTTTAGAAATCTAAGATTTTGGGGTCTTTGTTTGGGCCGTGGGCCCCGAATTTTCAGTTGGTCCCGAATTTTCAGTGGGTCCCGAATTTTCAGTGGGCCCCTCCGCAATGGTTACGTCACTGTCTTTAATCTTGAAAGCTTTGATGGATGAACGTAGCCACTTGTTTACATAACTATGAGTGGCAGTGTCTACTTATAGTTAAATAAAGAGACGCTTTGTGCTCGTGTCACTTTTATCAGTAATTAATTAACGTTGACAAGTACAGTATAATTTTAGTCTTAACTTTTTTTTATTTATAAATCTAAACAGATTTCTTTCCAAGGTCCCTCATTTGGCGGGAACAGAAACGGATAATCAGCTCGCATTCCTAATTCGAGACAGATGGCTCCAACATTTGGATTCCGTTCAACTAATCCCTTACGATGTTTTGTTATCGTATTCCAATCCCAAGAAACCGAACACCGTAAGTATCAAAAATCATTTCCAAACAAACAAACAAACAAACAAACAAACAAACAAACAAACAAACACATATTTGTTTGAACAAGATTTTCCAACAATAAAAGAGAAAACGAAAAAATGTTCTGATTGAATCGAATTGTTGAACAGGTGCAGTTATTAGGCCTAAATGGGAAGGTCCTTTTCAATTCCTCTTGTCGAGAAGAAGTCTTAAGACCCGAAGACGACCACGGGGAATTGAATGATGCTTACCACGCTTATTCCCCTAGTGGAACTGTTCAAGTGAGTGGAAAGTTTTGAGTGCTTTTACTGCTTTGAATGGTCTTCCGTCATTGAATTCCTCTTATCAATGTTAGGGAGATTTGGTGTTTGCTAATCAAGGAACCGAGGAAGATTATTCGGTGCTTAAAGAGCACAAAATCAAGGTGGAAGGCAACGTCGTGATTGTTCGAGAAGGCGGGCTGCCGACTGGAGCCAAGGTACGACGAATTTCGATGCGCTTTTGTTGTTTTTAATGAAGGATTTTTTGATCTAGATAAAAATCGCGCAGGAGCACGGCGCTATTGGCGTAATTACTTATCCGGCTCCGGCAGATGTGGCACCGAGAGGGATGGATGCGAATCAAGTTTACCCGTACAGCACTTCATTGCCCGCGTCTGGAATTGTTCGTTCGTCGGCTGCGATGCAAGTTGGAGATCCTTTGACTCCTGGTTATCCATCCATCAGTAAGGAATCGCGATGCTTTAAGCGTTTTCAATGTAGTTTAACTGTGCAACCACAACAGATGGCGCTTATCGACTGCCGCTCAAAGACGCTCTTCTGCCTAAGATTCCGAGTCAGCCAATCAGTTACAACGATGCGTATGTTTTACTCAAGTAAAATAATACGTTTTTAGGACAAAATGAACGATTTTTGTGATGTTTGTGTTCGTTTTTGTTTGTTTTATTTTAGAGATTTAAGAGGCGAAGAAATTCCGGAGTTATGGGAAGGAGATTTTAACATCACTTACAGATTCGGGCCAGGGTTCATGCAACGTTTTCAGTAAGTAGAAGAATAGTTTATTGATTAATTGTATTTTTCGTGCTGAAAAAGATTTGATTTTCTCACGAGTTACCGCGAAATAGGCGCGTACAACGCCTGTAGGCGCCTTTAAAAAAAATTCTAAAAAAATTCTCCCTAAAAAAATTAAAAAATTAAAAAAAAAATTTGTAAAAAAAAGATGTATAATAGGGTCCCAGGACCATAAAAACATTTCCGGGGCCCCCAAATTCCAAGGAAAAAAAAATGAAAAAAACATTTATTTTTCAAAATGTTTTATAGCAAGGACTTGCAAAAAGCTGCGAGAAGGGCCCCTAGACCGTAAAAACGCCCGTTGGGACCTCCAAATTCAAAAAAAAATTCCAAAATAAATTTCTTTAAAAAAATACTGTATTTTTAAAAAAAAAAATTTTTAAATTTTTTTTATATTAGGGCCCCCTAAGTCACTCTGTTTCAACTGAAATAATCTGCAGGCAAAAAAAAAAAAAATTATGACTTTTTCTTTCAATTTTTCAAGCAAAGTCCGTTTGAACGTGAATAATCAGAACATCCGCACTCCATCTTTTAACGTGATTGGAATGATAAAGGGCAGTATTGAATCAGATCGATATGTGATATTGGGAAACCATCGGGATGCCTGGGGCGTCGGTGCATTGGATCCATCGAGCGGCACTGCCATGTTGCTCGAAGTTACTCGCGTATTTGGACAATTACTTAAAGAAGGTGAAGTTTAGCTTTGCGATAGGAGAAGAAAAAAATTGAACGCATTACTCAAATTGGAGAAATTGTTTGTGCCGCAGCCCCCGCGCAGCGAGAGCAAACATGGCGATTATCTGTCATCCGAATTTTACGGTGAATTGATTTTTAGTGTTTTCGAAGAGATTGCGAATGATTCGGAGTGTTTTTATTTACTTTTATGGTGGATCACGCAGTCCCAGGTGGTATTTTAAACTTTTTATGTCCGTTTGTATGATTGCAAACGGTTTATATTCAAATGACTTGGCAAGTGTGAGTCGAATAAAAACATCTTTGGCGCTAATTTTGTCTCGCTCGGCGACGGCGGCAAATGCTGAGCTGGCATTTTGCGCGCTGCTTTGTGGCTTTTAGAGAGTTCGAAGTCGTGTTAAACTTCAGCTTGAACAATTTCTCAAATTTCCAGTAATGTATATACACATTTAAACGGCTTTTTCAAGTTTTACATTTTAAATTTTTAAAGGGTGGCGACCGCGAAGAACGATTGTGTTTTGTAGTTGGGGCGGTGAAGAATTCGGTTTGATTGGCTCGACTGAATGGGTTGAAGTAAATTCTTAAATAAATAAATAAATACATAAATAAAATTGATAATTTTTATAATTTATTATTATTATTATTAATTTTTTTTTTTTTAAAGGAAAAATTACCGAAATTACAAAAAGGCGCAGTTGCGTACATAAATACAGACATTTGTGTGATGGGTAACTATTTATATTATATTAAAAATTGTATTAAAAAGTTAAATTAATTTGTAAAGGAAATACTTTTACCACTATGATGAGTCCGGTTTTGAAAAGCGCCATTTTTGATGTGACTAAAATGGTAAAGAATATATATATATATTTTTTTTTTAATAATTTAAATCTAAATAAGAAGAAAATGTTTGTATACTCGCAATAGATTCCCGATCCAGAGGCAGTGCATTCTTCGCTGTATAATGCGTGGACTGATTCGTCCGAGTCGGAACCAAAGTGAATAAACTCGCCCGCATGAATCGAAGATGGTGCTCAATGAATAATTCAATCAATTTCTTTACATAGAATGGATCAATTGGGGCCCTTCAGTGATTTTGCACCTTTTATCTTCCACGCTGGAATTCCCGTATTGGATTTTAATTGGCAGCCGGCTCTAGTCAGCTAATTTTTATCTTAAGGCAGTGGCGGATCTAGACTTATTAGGGCCCTGAGGCAAGGAGGGGCCCCTCAACACACACACACACACCTTAAATTTTTTTTTTTCTGGAGGGGGGAGGGTTATTGTGTTGGGGACTCTTCAACACACTCAGCTTTCACATATTTTGGTTGGGGCCCCTCAATACACCCAACTTACACATATATTTTTTTCTGGGGGCCCTATTGGGTCGGGTGCCCTGAAGCTAAGAGACCCTTACTACACTTAGGTTTCACATTTATTTTTCTTGGGGGCCCTTGTTGTGTCGGGGCCCCTCAATACTTCCAGCTTACACATATTTTTTGTGGGGACTCCTGTTGTGTCGGGGGCCCTTGTTATGTTGGGGGCCCTCGTATTATCGGAAACCCTGATGCTAGGGGCCCTTTGACATACTTAGCCTACACATGTATATTTTCTTATGAGGCCCCTATTGTGTCGAGGGCCCTATTATGTCGGGGGCTCTGAAGCTTGAGGACCCTCATCCTGCACATATATTTTTCCTGGGGCCCCTGTTGTTATCGAGGGCTCCTGTTATGTCAGGGTCCCTTAACGTACTTAGCTTACATGTATATTTTTCCTTAGTTGGGGGCTGCTTGTGTCGGGGGCCCTGAAGCTTAAGCCTCAGTTAGCTCGATAGTAGATCAGCCCCTGTCTTAAATTGAACATTTCACTGTCAATAAACGTATTTTCTTAACGATCTGTAGGAAAACCAAACCGGCGGCGTGTACCCGACTTATCACACGGGTTTCGAGACCTTTTATTTGATGGAGAAATTGATTGATCCGACTTTTAAACGCCATCAAAGTTGTGGTCGTGTGGCTGCTCTGATGGTCCGTTACATGGCAGGTGAGGAAAAGCAATTTATTTTACTTAACTCGAGGTGTTTAATGCCCATTTTACGGCATAACTTTTGGGGAGATGTCAACTTTTTTTAATGAGTCAATAAATTGCGACTTTGATGTCCGTATTTACGTCCCATTTCTATTTTTAAAGCTGAGAGATGAATTTTTTCTTTATTTCTCCGTGCAGACAGTGCTCTGTTGCCTCTAAGTGTGACTCAAATGGCGAAAGGTGTGAAGGAGGGAATCGAGAAATATTTTCTAGAATTGGAGGAGCCAATGAGCGAACGAGGAGTTCCTGTGTGTGAGTTTATGACTATATATGAGAGAACACAGTCGATAAATCGTTAAGAGTGAATGAATATAAATTTGGTTCGTTGAAACAGCCACGTTGGTTGAAGCTGTGCGCAATTTCACGCAAATTGCCGAAGAATGGCAAGCGGAAGTCGATAAAATTAATCGCCAAAAGTGCGTTTATATATATTTTTAAATAAAAAGAAAATAATTAATATTTATTTTGGTTGACAGTCCTATTGCAATTCGAATGGCGAACGACCAAATAATGGCGGTCGAAAGAGTTTTTGTGTCATTGCCAACCGCCAAAGCCCAGGACTGGTTTTCCAGGTTTTAAAACGATCAAATAATTATCGATAAATATTTATGAAGTAATTCTTTTACAGGCATCGATTGTATTCGAGTGTTTCTGCCGTTTTGAATTTGTTCGACGCCATGGAAATGGCGAGAAACAAGAGAGAGGAAAACGAAATCTGGCAGAAAATCAACCGACACGTATCCGATTTATTAATTGTTGTTCATCAAGCCGCTGACATCTTGAGGACAAATACAATATGAACTGTCGTCACTCGTCGATATACAACGGTGCAACGACCTTCGCGTCAATTTGTAAATACAATACAGCTGCGAAACGTTTAGTTTTTAAAGCTGACAGAGCCAGACATGTTTTAATTTATAATATACACGAACGAGTTAAATTTGTAAAGTTTACTAGGCGTTGTTATTTCTTACAAGATTATATAATAAAAAAAAAATTGAAATTTAATTTTGTTTCACCTGAACTCGCGCGTTGACACGGGGGTCACTGAAGAACAGTGCTTTGTTTTCGACTAAATGGACCAAATGCAGGCCGAATAGCGGGGTGTTATAAAAGGTGATATCAACGCAACGAGGTTAAAGGATGCGTGACTGCGTTACAATTTTTTTTATTTTTTTTTATTTATTTTTTTTTTTAAATTTTGAAATATTTTTCCATTTTTGGTGGAAATTTCAAACACGCGCAACTCTCAAAACAGGAATCCCCAGGGCACGCATCAGTGGTCGGAGTAGGCGGTACTTAGAAACGTATGACGTCATACAACCGACTACAGCGGCCCAGGAAAGCGAATGTGAAGGGCTGTAAAAACAATTTTTTTTAATTTAAAAAAATTCACCCGGGATACGTATCAAAGAAAGAATGAATTATAAGTTTGTGTTTGTGTTTGTTATGTATTTGGCGATATTCGTATCCGGATTTATTATCACTATTGCTTTGGGACTAACAAAGGTAAGACAAAAGCGAGTTACAGGTGAGAGTTCGCAAAATGGATTCACCCAACATAATAAGCGGCATCTAAATAATCGCACACTGTAGGGTCAATTCAAGGTCATGTTATTGCAACTTTTTAGCCAAACAATCGACTTAATAATATCGAAGTGCGGAGAGATAAAAATGGTCGAATTTCAGTGATTTTAAAGCATAAAACATGAGAAAATCCACCTGGTGGGACGCGAGTTAAAAAGTCGGGTTAAAAACCTCAACTCTTTTTTTATTTTTGTTAATTAGTTGCACATTCGCTTTAAGCGAAATGGTGATGATGATAACATTTTTCGGGACGAGTAAAATCTAATTATAATTTTCTTAATGATAAATTAGTGAGATAAAACGTGATACTTTAAAATTTTTTTATTTTTATTTATTTTTAGAGTAATTTTGATGGCAATTGTCCGCTGTATTTGGACACGGACTGGCGAGACATATCGAGTTTTACCATTAAGTCATTTGGTAGAGGCTCTACTTGCGATTACGTCATTTATTTGCCATTGATCACGTGTATATTGTTTCCATTCATCATGCTTCTACTAATGGGTTATATTATTTTCCAAACGTATTTGGGGAACACCGCGGCAGAGTGAGAAAAGACGAGATTTTTTTGAAATTGTAGTTTCTATTTTTAATTAATTTTCGATGTTTTTATTTCAGAAAAAGGCTTAAACCGATACCGTTGTTATTCGTCAATTGTTTAAGTTTTTTCTTAATTTTTATCGCCGCGTGCGTCGTGACCACCGGAAGAAGAAAACTGTGCTCGAGCCTCACTGATTTTCCTGCCGAGCATGGACGACCGAGCATCACGTAATAAATCATTCAAAGTTTAATAAACGTAGATTAATATCGGATTGGTTCGGTTGTTAACAGTTGTTACGAGGGCGAAAAGATTGAATGGCATCATCCGAGGTTTAGGACGGCCACTTTCGTACGGGACATCATTCTTGCAGAAGTAAATAAATAAATAAATAAATAAATATATATATGTAAAATAAGGGGTTTTACGCAACAGATTATAATCCATTTTTTAGATTATACTGTTTCCAAATAATAACTCGTTCATACTGCGCATGTGCAAAGGTTAAAATAAAAAAATAATCCTCTCCAGATACTGGCATAAATTTAAAAGGTAAAAATTATTGCAAATGGCGCCCGATTTGATGATCTACCGCCTCAACAGTTCTACGCGCGATATTTTTCATACTACTACAGCAATCTAGAAAAACTATAGCGTTAGATGCGAATCATCGAGATGAATCGATCTGTGCAGTACTTTAAAGTTTGATGAACGAATAATTTTACTGTTGTGCCACCCTAGTGTTAATTTGAACCATCGAGTTGATTAAATTAAAAATAATCTAAGATAGCACGTTTTGTGTTATTATCTGTTGTGTGGAACCTCTTAATAGATTTTAAAACAAATTTCTATCTTTCAGGTTGTTTTGTGGATATGTTTAATATGGTGGATATTCCTAATCGTACCTGAGGTTTTAGGATTCTGGAGAAGGCGAGGGTTAAAGACATCGAGTGAGACGACAGCGCCAACGACGACAAAAGCTTGAACTTGATTCAAAATCGCCAAAGATTTCTCAATTTCTACCGCGTTATCTATCATCCAGCAGGTGATTGGCGTTTCCGGAACTAAAACTACTTCCTGACATCATATTCATTTTCACCTAACAAACCATGTAATCAGCGACCACTAAAAAAAAAATATATAATAATGCCGTGCTCTTTTAATTACAACAAAAATTTACAAATTTCAAATAGAATTTTATAATAATAATCATAAAGCATTTTCACATTACAAATAAAAAGTAATAATTACAACGATCATAATATATTAACAACTAAACCAAAAAAATAAAAACGACAATTCGAAGAAAAACATAAAAGTTGCACTTTCAAGCTCATAATCTTACATCTATTATTCAAGTAGCTTTTACTTCTTCCTTTGATGTGCTGTAAATTATGTATATCCATTTACGTGTGTACCATTATATAAGTGAAAATCAATATACCCATTTCCGTAAAATTTTTTTCATTCACTTAAATAAAAAACAAAAAATAAAAAAATGAGCCAAAAGAATATATTAATGCATCAAATACTTATCTGTATATGACTATATAAACTCGTTAAAAATTGCAATTGTTTCACAAACTATTGTAGTATAAATGTAATGATTGGAAAACGACGCTATTTTGTATTTAGAGTAATCAATACGTACGAAATCTTAGTGCAGCAAGAATTGAATCGGTTATTTTTATATTTGATATTATTGAAAAGCAAAGATCAGATCGTTTCCTCGCATTAATTGGAAGAAAAATTCGAACAACGATCAAATTGTTAAGTAAAAAATGGAAAAAATTTCAGTTAAATCAACGTAAAACACTTCGTTAATGCCCACAACAGTCAGATCTAAATAACATTTGTACCGTAATACTTCATTGTCCTAGACTTATTACACAATAATCACTTCAGGTGAGAAAATAATTGTCAAAAAGGCACTCACTATCCGTAGGCCAAACTGGGAACGAATTGAATTCTTTATTCCTACCAGATCAAATTAATTACCTGAGGTTTTATTTATATAATAAGTGTCCTAATAAATCCCTCCGAGTTAACAAAAATGATTTTATTCACCGTGAAGTGATTATCCGCGGTTATTTCGCTAAAAGCGGTGACAAAACAAACAAAAAACAATAAATTTACAAATAAAAAACACATTTAGTGTTGTAATTACATAATACACTCGAATACTGGTATTCATCCGAAACATATCGTAAGAAAGCATTCAAAACTCTTAAAAATATAACAAAATAAACAATTAGTTTGCTCGATTGATTAGAAAAGCTACCCTGGAATGCGATACCGCTCGGCGCCCCACATTCGCCGTTTATCTCACAGCCCATTGCATCACGCTGCTATCTCGTCCGCCCAACGAAATGAGTCGAGTGTCGTCCGCCAGGAAACCCACGGCCGTCACGTGGCTGCTATGGCCTCCATAAATGTGGCATAAAGACTGAAATGAAGTTGAATTACTCGACTGAGAAGTTGGATAAACGAAGGGGTTTACCTACCTTAGGTTGACTAACTGGATAACAGTATAGTTTCACTTTGCCGTAATCGTCACCCGTGGCTAATAATTTGTGATTGTGCGATCGATCGCACGTGTTTACATCCGAACCGTCGCAACCTTCCGGCCATATCCCTATACACGAGTAGTCAAATAATCACTTTAATATAAATTTAAAATAAATATAACGCTATATTTTACCGTAAACGTTAAAACCTAAAGTGCAATTCTGCGTTGCCCATTCGGCATCTCGAAGTTGCGAGGAAGAAGGGATTTGTCGGCAAACCGATGCGTTCCCTAAAAAAAAAAAAAAAAAAATTCAAATTTACGTTAAAAATTCCGTTATTTTTTTATATCTCCCTTACAGTAAAGAAGTTCGTAATCCCCGGACGTTGTTTGGATGTTAGTACTATCAGCAGACCAATCCAGATGCGTGATAAAACTCGAATGACCCTGTAAAAACATTTCAAATTTTAAATTTCCCGCCATTTTTATTTTATTTTACTTATTTAAAAAACTAGATTTATTTTCTTGCTGGCTGCACTACAAATTACTCAATGATTAAACTATTACCTATAAACTGTGTACTAAGTTGCTAATTAAATTACTACCCGCTAAAATCTGCAAACTAAGTATGTAGCAATCACTTACCATTTCTTACCACAGAATTGCATGTTCAAATTATAGGTTTTAATTATACATAAAACAAAGAAAATTCTTTTGAAATTGAAATTTTTATGCATTCATGCGATTAACATGCCGCAAAGCAGTTCCGCAATTAATATTAAACTGAATATAGCATGCCATACTAAGCTGGAAGTAAAAGATAAAAAAGTAGAGATATAATTGACCGTATTCATACCCAGTAGTAGAACATGCGTTTCTGTGGTTTCTGATCTCGCTGTCAGTGAACATGAGAGAGAAAAAAAAGGAGAAACATTAAAGTTGAGAGTAGATGGCAGTATCTCTCTTCGGGAGATAAGACACCAGCCAAGCTATGTACAAAAGCCGCTCAAAAACGTTACTCGCGTTTCGAATGCTAAAATTGCCTTCCTGGTCACGCAAAACTCACCAAACACCTCCCAATTCGACTGAATTTCTCATAATTATCTGAAACTTGATAGATGTAGATGTTGTTATCCCGAGATCCCAATGCCAGAAATTTACCGTCTAGAAGATACAAATTGTATTAAAATTAATACCCATTTCTACATATACTGTAAATCCTCTGGTTGTACGCGGGACTCTTATCTCAATATTCCTGGAAATTAATAATATTTATCGATTTAATTGATAATAATCGCACATTTTGTTGAATATTTTCTCGCACTTAAGCGTATTTGTGAATATTATCAACTAAATCAATAAATACTATTAATTTAGAGGAATATTGAAATAATTTTGAGATGGCAGCAATTTTAAGGTTTCTCAAAATTGGTTTTAGTGCAAACAACCCAAATACCAATGCCTGTAGTGCACCCCACGTACAACCAGAGAGGATTTACGATAACAAAATGATTGATTTTTATTTAAATGTTACCAGGTGAAAATTTACAAGCATCAATCGCTTCCGCACCATCTAAATGAGTGGAAGTAATTTCCCGTGTTGCAGCATTCATAACAACCCACTGACCAATAACGGTACACACGATCAGAGTCGAACCGTCGGGAGAAAAACACGTCGACTGAATGGGCTCCTGTGTCAAAATAATTATTTTAGATTCACAAAAAAAAATTCAATAATTTATGCGTTTTCTTTCCACTTACTCCAATAAATTTGTTCCAAACAACTGAATGAGACATGGTGTCCCACAAATGAATGGTTTTGTCATGGCCACCAGTAATAAACTGGTTTTGAGTTGGATGGATTGCTAGACCCCATAGTTCCTCCGTATGCCCCTGGAAAGTGAAGCAAACATTTAATTTTAACCGCACAAACCAAATTTCCTCGCTTTCTTTTACTTGTACGATAGTTTGGAACGTTAGATTGAAACTGCCTTGAAGAATGCAGTTCTTCGTGGTCCCCACAATGATACTACTTCCTCTTCCTTGAGTTATAGTGCGTACGGGTCCGACCGAATCTGGAAGCTAGAGCGCGATACACTTAACGAGTTTTTAATACATCCAATAAGTTGTTTTAGTGGATATTACCTGGGCAATTTGACCCGTTTTCTTGTATTGGTTGTCCCATTCGACCATTCGGCCATCTCTACCCCCGGAAATGGTGTTACCATCCTTCATGGCGCAAATAGAGAAGACTCCGCCGGGATGAACGTTCGATAAACATCTGAAAACGCGATTTACCCCTAAAAAAACACAAAATTTACTAATTTAAACTGTCGAAACGATAGAAATGTAGCAAACCCCGCGTCCAAATCAGAATGCTGCCGTTTGAATCTCCACTTAAAACATCGCCGACTTCTGAAAATGCGAGACAAAGCACGAATTTCGGTTTTTCAAGTTTCTGAAAAATATTTTTTAAATAATTAGTCACATTTTCTCATTAAATCGGTTAAACCTCACTTCAAATATCCCCAGTTTCTTCGTGAGTGTAAAACCGTCTAAATTCCAAAAGCTTATGTGTCCGCGACCACACGTGACGATGGTGTTGCGATCCATCGGATGAAATTCGCACGCTAACACAGTTTCCGAAGCACACTGCAACGTAGACATCGTTAATAAAACGGAGGTAGGACACTTGTCCAAACTGACAACCTACTTTGGTTTCAACTAACTTATGACCTCTTTCTCCTTTCTGCCAGTCCCAAATGGACATGTTATGGTCAGATGCGTCGTCTACTGCACATAATAATAAACCGCCATCCTAAAATCGTAATAAAACAAACTTTAAAAACAGAAATTTAATTTTTTTTTTTTAAATTACGACTTACGGCTTTCGAAAAGGCCAAGCAATTAACTGCCCTCTCAAACTCGCCAATACCGATCACGTGCAGCGTATTTAAACTAACCGAATCCCAAACACGAACGTGCGGCTGCAAAACCAATAAACATCATCAATAAAATGACCAAAAATTTAAATTTAAATTTAAAAAAAAAACATGCATGAAAAACAATAATAAACGAACCTTTACCATAACGGCTCTCTTAACATTTAATGAAAAGCGAAACAATTGATTAGTAACGTTTTAATATTATTTAGTGAATTTTTCCACAAAATTTAATTATTTTTGTTAATTCTCAAACCTCTCCGCTTTAGCTTACCCTGTTATCACGACGATCGTGACCCGCTACCTGACCAGTAGCAACTAATAGTTTGTTTGGATGGAGTGTAAGGCTGGAAAAAAAAATATTTTTGATTTAATTAATGTAACAAATCGTTAAAAATATTTTTTCTTTACCATTTTACATCGTCCGTATGCCCCATGTAATGCCTTTGCATTTGGTCTTCAACATTATACAAAACTACGACAGCAGCGATGAAATATACTATTTCTCCAGTTGGTAATAAATAGAGGTTATTACGGCAGTCACGGCCCCGATAGCCGTATCTTATATTCAATTAAGAATTTCAATTTTTTTTTAAATTACTTAAATTTTCAGTGTATAGCCCGCGCCTACGTATAGGCCACGAGCTAAGCACTGTAAATTAAAGGGCACAAATTTGATGAAATCTACTCAAATTCACTAAATTTATCTAAATTTTAGCTAAAATTCAATGAATTTATCTAAATTTTAGCAAAAATTCAATGAATTTATCTAAATTTTAGCAAAAATTCAATTAATTTATCTAAATTTTAGCAAAAATTCAATGAATTTATCTAAATTTTAGCAAAAATTCAATGAATTTATCAAAATTTTAGCAAAAATTCATTAAATGCAGCTAAAATTCAATGAATTTATCTAAATTTTAGCTAAATTTCATTGAATTTTTCTAAATTTTTGCTAAAATCCATTAAATTTATCTAATTTTTTTGAAAAATCGATTTTTTTCCTTGTATAGACCGCAGCTTATACACCATAAATTATGCTAAATAAAAAAGGATACATCCAGTCAAGTTTGAGTCGTTCCGTTGGCAGACTATTCACTTTATTAAGGCTGAAATCTTGTAGACAATTCGAGGGCGCGTACATGACGATCGGTCTGCCTCTTAAATACATCTTCAAGTAACCTTCCTCTGAAACAATTTCAAAATTATCAAAAATGCAATCAAAATATTAAAATACAAACCAACCTGAATTATAAACAGCCTCTTTCGTGCTAATGGAGTCAAATTAAAACAAAATCATTAAGAAAAACATCTTAAAGAACCCAGTTATCATAAAAAAAATAAAAATAAAGAAAATGCAAATTAAAGCAACGCATTACCCATGTCGTGAATTGTTGGCAGAAGATAACTTGACATTAACATGCAGATTTAACATTGATCCACTAATAGTGCGTCTAGAAATATAACAGCCATTAACAGAAAATAAAAATAAATAAATAAATAAGTGCATCGAAAAATGATACAAAAAAATGAGCGTGCATTTTCAAACACCAAAATGAGGAGGAAAAATGAGCGCATGCAAGTTTGTATCGCGAGGAGATGCTCGTATGCACCTCTGAGTAGCGATGTGAGACGGCACGGCGTTGAAATCTTGAGTTGATGACCATTTCTTGAGGTTGTTGGTGCTGTGAGTGCTGATCTGAAGATGGGTTGGCGCTCTGCTGGGAGACGGCGTGTGTCGCGGGGAAGGGGAACTGCGCATGGACGACGGAGATGGGCTGGGGATTGGGGAAACGGAGTTGGAACTAAGACCGTCACTCTGTAACGAGTTGTTGGAATGGTAATGAGACCGTCTGGGAGCGGTGACTGTCGGCGCGGCGCTTCGGCGAGCTGCGTGCTGCGGCTGGACCATCTGTACACTGGTCGCGTGGCCATCTTTTAACGCACCAACGTGGTTGGATATAGCAACTAAAAAAACAAAAACAAAAAGTTAATTAATTAAAATAATTTAAAAAACAAAATAATCTTTGTTTACAACCGATAACGCGCCGATTAAATTTAAATAAGCCTATTTCAGTGTTAGGCCTAAATTATTTCCTGCGTTATTAATTTCATTATTTCCGGATCGCGAAACGGAAAAAATATATTCAATTTGTTCGATCAATTAAAAAAAAATTAAAAATTGATTTTTACAAACATCCATTTAAAAAAAAAATGGGTTAAAAATATATTTTTGCCGACACGCATATTTAACCTCGTTTTGGTGTTGATGACATTTCAAAAGCTCAACACCCGAAAAATTCATATTCAAATGGGGACAAATCGAAAGAATAAAAAAAAAAAAAAAAAAAAAAATTAAATATTACGAGTTGAGAAAGCAGTCTGAATGTTAATCAGGCTGTGGTAAAAAGTTAACCTTGTCCTTTAACGCAATAACGGAAGGTATCATTCCATTTTAATAATAATAAACCCGACTGCAGCAAACAGCAAGTAAGCGCGGCCCAATTCTACAATTCTGGACCCATTAGCCTCAATTTATTCGTTACGGGCGAATGGATAGTAATAAAGCTAATTTGATGGGTCAGGATGAGAGAAAACATTTTGGCACTGACATACATTTTATTTCATTTGCAGACAAAAAAACAATCGTGTTCGAATTAATTAATCTAACAACACTTTTCTATCCGCTGGCATAAGTTATTACTAATTAAATGATTAAAAAAATCCATTTTGAAAAAAAAAAAGGACCTTGAATTATAACCCGATGTCAAGGACCCCGCCATAAAACCTTAAAAAACATCGAGAAATACCGGTATTCAAATTCACTCGTTTGTGGCGGAAGAGAAGAGTGCTGCGAATTTACGTGTTTTTTTGTCAATTTGTCAATCTGGCGTATTTGCGAACGATTTTTCTGCTTCGTAAATGAACTCAGCAGAAAATAACGAGCGTGGCATTGCATTTTTTTTTTTTTTTTTTTTTGATTAAATTTCTCCTTACAAAAAGATTGGCTCGTCCTGCCAACTTATCACGTAGAAATACTGCAAATGTCGTTCATAAAAGTACCCAAACAAGTCGCACGAGTGTGTAAACCGTACCAGTTAACTACGGCTCGTCCAAAACAAGATAATTTACCATACAGCTACTATTTACACAAATGGGAGCCATTGTTTCTGAATTATACCAAGGTCTACAATATCGAATTTCTCCGAGAATCTGCGGAGAATATCCCGTTTGATGGCGTCGTTCGCATAAACGAGCAAAACTGCTTCTTTAGAAAGCCAGTACCAGCAAAATAATATAGTCTTAGTAGAGCAATGTGAGGTTTTACCAGTCGGTAAACACATCGGGACAAAAAATAGCGGTCCGCTACATTGCGTAGTTTGGGAAGCGTTCTACTAGACAACTCGGTTCTCACGTTTCACTAAAAAAAAAAAAACATCGTAAAACGAGATAATCACCGCTGTATCACACAGACTCTCATGCTGGTAAATTGACAACGGTACAAAATGTCAAATCATCAAATTTCTTCACAATCACGTCGGTGGCATTGACTCGTTCACGGTCCTCAATCACGTCAAAAGCCGATATCCACAGTTCATCTTCAAGTCTTGGAAACATCCGCTTTTTCTTATTCAACGAAACACAATAACTTCCTCTCGAGCAGCGTGTTTTGTGGCGTTTTCATTACAAAAATTCCTCGCAGTCATTCCGATACTCCTTACACAAATACAAATTACATCACCCTTTACGCTTTTTTTTTTTAAACATTTAACCCACAATCATTCCAATATTTCCTACCAACGAGGAAAAAAAAACCCAATATTTAACAGATTGCGTTAATAAAAGCGTGCTTTTATTTATATATATTTATAACGTAAAGATAAAACCGAGATAACAAAATCCGAATTTTGTTCCTCCGTAAACTGCGACACGAGTGTAAGTAGGTGCGTGTACCCTTTAATTAAACCAAATTAAAGTGGGTGTGCGCACCGAGTCTTACATACGTTACACAATACACCTTCATTATCTTTTTTTTAATTTTTAATATATATATATATATATATATATATATATATATATATGTATACCTGTTCCTCTTCCTTCTAAATTATTAAGTCTTCTAAGAACGTCAGCCAAAGTACTTCGCAAGCAAACTATCTCGTCGGCCTGCTCGTGCACTTTTTTTTCCAGATCAGAAACCCTTTCTCTGAGCGTGTCGTTTTCATTAGTGATCATGTCATCTAAATGAGAAAAGAAAAAAAAATTTACAAAAATTAAAAAAAAAAAAAAAACAATTTAAATAATAATAATAAATCACACACCCAAAAACACAATTACCTATTACTTTGAATGTTTTCTTACGCAATATATTAATTATTTAAAACATTTTGCTATTTTTTTAATAATTTTTTTTTTATATTTTTGGGTATTTTTTGTGCCGACGTATTCGCCAACATGCGAATCCCAAAATAAAAACAATTTTTCTATCATTTAGGTCAAATGAATTAAATCTAATCAATTTTATCATTTTTTTTTTCATTTTTTAAATGATTTAGATTATTTAACTCTTACTCCAAGCTTGATAAACAGAATCCATTTCGCTAACATCATCCAATGTGGAACAGTCTTCCATGACGGGGATCTCGAGCGCACCGGAGTTAGCGGCCGCACTTCTGCCGCTGTGCATCATCGCGCCTCCGCAGATACGGCAATGCCGGCGAGCGGGATTAGTTAGGGAGCGCGGGATTTAAGGAAAAATTCCCCCGCCAACAACGCACTACGGGAAATGTACAATAATGTTTTTGGGGCTTGAAACGGATAGGCCACGTCTTGTCATTGTATCAGACCTTTAACGAGTTCACAGATACGACTCAGTAGCCATTTCCTGCGCTCTCTCTATGCTCGCCCAAAATGACACTCTCGAACCAGGATTCGCTCTCGATTTCAATAAAGAAAGAACAAGTGTTTATACTGCGTAAGATCAATATTTGCTCGATAAAACTTGTTTGGGAGAATGGATATTAATTTTTTTAAATTATTTTATTAGTGGAGGAAAAAAAAAAAGAATAAAAGAATAAAATTAGGAGTGAAAATCTAAATTTTATAACGATTTTTCATGCGTGACATCCTCGCACATTGCAATATCCTGATGATGAATAAATCCGAGGGAATTTATCAGATAGATAGAACGATTGAGAAAAATAAGATTTCTTTCTTTCTTTTTATTCTTTCTTTGCCTAAAGTCGATTCTAATTGATCGATATGTGGGCATGACATTCCAAATTCGGTATACGAAGGGTTGCCATAATCTGATGACTCTTGGCCCGTATCCATGTCACGTGACCTTAAGAATGTTTCAAAAATCATCACTTCATAAACTCCCAAATCCCTAACATTATTTTAAAAGCAGAAAAAACGTACAAAAGAAAATAAAACTTGAAAAGAAAATGTAATTTTTAAAGTTTTTCAACTTTGTTTTACCTGCGGACGACGCTGTGGGTGAAGAAAAAACCTCGGAAGACATTTGCATTTCCGATTGATCTTCGATTTCTCCTTCGCCTTCGCCGTTGATTCTCATGACTGTGGTCGGGAGATTAATGAATTAAAGTTGTCGTCAAGACGTGGCGCGCGGGCGGTCGGACACACCTCCTGCGCGGACAAGGCACATAGAATGGTTGGTCACTCCGGAACGTAACGGACGGACAAATGAGGCAAACGAGTGAATAAACAGCCCTTCCTTGCCCCAAGGAACGCGCGAGTTTATTTTTAATCCTTGGTGTACCTGAACAGGTGCGGGGAACAGGTTGCGGTCACGTGACTCGAGTCGTGACGTGAAATAATGAAACGAAATGGCGAGGAAAAATTCGTTTTCTTGACCTTGCTTAGTGTTCGTTTTGTAGTTTAACCTCGGAATTTTTTTTGCATTTTTTAACGTGGCGTCGTGTTGGTTGTCATGGTTATATAACATGAACCAATAAAAATTCCCAATGAGTACACCCATGCACATGTGGGTGGCAGTTGAAGCGGTGCATTGTGGGATTTGGCGCAAAATTTAAAATTCAATTTTTTGTTTTAAACAGGAAGTGGCGACACGTTTTTGGGTAGGCCTACAAGATTTATAAAATAAATAAATAAATAAATAAATAAATAATCATATTGTTGAACAGTTGTTGTTTTTATTTAAATAATCTTTTGGGTTTAAGGTCTTCCACAAAAACAAAATGGAGTCAAATAAGAAAATGGCGAGAAAATCAAGCAGACGCAGATTGACGTAATCGTTTTATTCATATAATTTATTTACTTGCAAATCTTTTAATTCGATTTGAATTGTTTGTAGGTACAAGCACAACACCGTTAACGAAATAATTCGAACAATAACATTAAAGTTACCGGACGGAAATACGTTTTATCACAGATCACGAGTGCGTCTGGGTCCGCTGGCATCTGGATAAGAATTTCTAATCATTTTAGTAAAAACTGCATTTTTATTGTTATCAGGCTCGAAACCTTCAACATATTATTCAATACGTGACGTATTTGGAGAAAACTATCGAGCAAGTCAGTCGTGAGAAGAATTTATCTCTTGAATTTGATTATAAGATTTTGACCAACGATTATGGTAATTGAGCATAACGCATATTTGAACTAATCAAACAAGGATTTTAATTTCATTTAATTAATTTTGACAGTTAATCCGAATAAATCTGATGATGATCATGTCCAACGTGTTGAATTAGAAAACGTAATCGATAATTCATCATCGTCCTGTACCAGTACTGCTACAACTACTTCCGGCTATGTTTCCGAGAACTCTACGAGTACGGAAATTAATGAAAATTAATGCAAATCATGGGTGAGCGAAGTTTAAAATGATGAAAATTGTACTTTTTTATTTTTTAAAATTTAAAATTTCAGATTATTATAATAATAATTTATAAACCATAAATTCGATAATTTTTGAAAGATTTATAAATTATCATTTTCTCGTGCCACAAAATGTGTATTTTTTTAAGTCACAAATCGATTAAAGAAAAGAATTATTGAATCAAATGCGAAGTTTAGTTTCGTCAAATTGTCACCAGGTATCGCGATGACCAGTAAACTCGTTGCTCACGCTTAATGCATGTCACTCCACTTCCTACACACCCGTCGTCTGTCATGTCTGCCAGCTATCTCCGTGTTATGTCTCGTTCAAGGCTGTTTGGTCAAAAGAAAATTAATATTCCCGCCGCGTGTCACGTCGCAAAACAATTCTCATCCCAATTACGTAGTTCTGTCGATGTATTACAGCGTGACACTTCAATTAAGGCATGAAATTCAATTTATTTAAACTTTTAAACAACTACAAATTACGTATTTATTTATTTTCCAGACACCCGAACCATCGAGAAAAGACATCCTTCCCTTTTCAGCATTTCTGACCGACAATTTCGGCAGACAACACAATTATTTACGCATTTCGTTAACAGAACGGTGCAATTTGAGATGTGAGTAACGAACAGCAACATTTATATAAGTTGATTACGTCTCATCCTCGATTTACCAAGGCCATTATTGCATGCCCGCTGAAGGAGTCGAGTTAACGCCGAAAGAACGCTTGCTCGCTACGTCGGAGATCGTAACTCTTGCGAAGCTGTTTATCAACCAAGGCATCGATAAAATCCGTCTAACTGGTGGAGAACCGCTGATTAGATCTGACATAGCGGAGATCGTTGGTACGGTACTATCTATTGGGAACGAGCGGAAATTTAATCTTTTAATTTGTCTATTTTTGCATTTTATTTCGATTCGTTTCAGGCGAATTGAAAAAAATTCCGGGATTGAAGTGGCTCGCCATGACCACTAATGGCATTGTGCTCAAAAGAAAATTGTCCGCGCTTCGTCAAGCGGGACTGGACGCTTTAAATATTAGTTTAGATACTCTAGTACCCGTGAAATTTGAATTCATTACTCGTCGCAATGGGTGGAAGAAAGTTATCGAAGGAATTGATTCCGCCTTGGAATTGGGATACGATCCCGTTAAAGTAAAAAAAAAATTAAAAATTGTTTTAAAAATTGTATCGTTTAAGATTTGTAAATTTTTTTTTTGTTGTAGATAAATTGTGTCGTAATGCGAGGACTTAATGACGACGAGATAAGCAATTTTGTTGCGTTTACGAAGGACAAAGTAATTTGCAGTTTGATTGCGTGTTCGGTTTAGTTATTTATCGGTTTCGTTTTTCATTTTTAGAACGTGGACGTTCGTTTTATAGAATATATGCCTTTCGATGGGAATAAATGGAACGATAAAAAGATGGTCCCGTACGAGGAAATGTTGGGGATTATCAAATCAAAATGGCCCGAGATTAAGAGGATAAAAGATAAAGATAACGACACGTCGAAAGTATTTTTATTTTTATATTTTATTATGTAATTGTTTGATTTGGTTGAAAATCGTTTCAGGCGTACAAAGTCGATGGTTTTGCGGGACAAATTGGTTTTATTACTTCGATGAGCGAACATTTTTGCGGTTCGTGTAATCGGCTCCGCATAACTGCTGACGGAAATCTTAAAGTTTGATTTATTTGATTGAATTTATTTGATTTTTAAATGTTAAAATTTGTAATTATTGACAGGTTTGTTTGTTCGGTAATTCCGAAGTCTCTCTCCGCGATGCGCTACGAGGTGGAGCGAGTGAAGACGAGTTACTTTCCATCATCGGCACCGCTGTCGGACGAAAGAAAAAACAACACGCCGGTATAAAATATAAAACAAAAAATTTAAAACAAAAAATTTGAAACAAAAAAAAAAATTAATCTTGACAATTTTTCTCATTTCAGGAATGTTCGAACTTGCTAAAAGGAAAAACAGACCAATGATTCTGATTGGTGGGTGACTTACAGCTCAATTCTGTAAGAATTTGTACGCAAACGTCTTCATTTGGTACAACAAATTAAACATTTGTGCCAAATGGGATACACAAATGATAAATTTCAATTAGTTAAAGTTTTAATTTCATTTCCAGGTTCATTCGACGATTTTAGAACTCCATTCCCATTTTACTCACCCAAAAGACACGCGTCTTCCGATTGCAAATTAACCCACGTCGACGACCGGGGGAAAATAAAAATGGTCGACGTGAGCGCCAAACCAGCGACCACCCGCACCGCATCCGCTCAAGCAATCGTTCATTTAGGACCCGATTTGTTTCGATTAGTTGAAAACAACGAAATGAAGAAAGGCGACGTGTTGGCGACCGCTCAATTAGCTGGAATAATCGCAGCGAAAGAAACGAGTAGACTGATCCCGCTCTGCCACAACATAACGCTGACTGACGTGAAAATCACGTGTAAATTAGTACCCGAACTTGCTCAATTGGTGGTCGTCAGTACGGTGAAATGTGATGGTAAAACGGGAGTCGAAATGGAGGCCTTAACTGCAGTTTGCGTGGCAGCTTTAACCGTATACGACATGTGTAAGGGAGTGAACAAATCGATCGAAATAAGTGAAATCAAATTGTTGACTAAAAGTGGTGGAACGAGTGGCGACTTTTCAAGAAATAATCAAACTACTTAAACATTCCAACCGTTAATATTTAATAACATTTAATAATATGCAAATTGTTAACTATTTTGCTATGTTATCGTTTGTTTTTCTATTAGTTTCTGGAACACCCCATTTGTGATATTCATCAATTGGTCATACGGTCCCTTTTCGACTATGACTCCATTTTTAAAAACTGCGATACTGTCGGCGCGGATTATAGTCGACAAACGATGTGCAATTGTGATGACCGTCCTTCCCCGCATTAGTTTATCGACCGCTTCTTGAACTAGGTGCTCGCTTTCGGCATCTAAAGCGCTGTAAAACGAATTATTATTTCGTATTTTCGATGTAAATTAATGACTAAAACCTTGTGGCTTCGTCCAGAATGAGAATCGAGGGATTCTGTAATTAGAAATGGTCAATTAGCATACGAGGGAAAAATAATTGCAAAATGTAGCGACGTACTTTTAATATTGCGCGTGCAATTGCAATCCTTTGCCTTTGACCACCTGGAAAGAAATAAAGTTTTGAAATTTGGTGAATTTTTATCGATATAGGGTTTCATAACTGGGAAACTCGTGGTCTCGAATACCGGGAAATTAAAAAAATAAAAGACAATACCGGCGGTAACATTTTGCGATTGCAAAAAATTGACATTTCAAGCAAAAAATCTATTTTTATTCAAAAATCGGAATTTTTAGTCCGAAAACCAACTTTTTATAAGCTAATAATCGTCATTGCAACATTACTTTGGTCTAAAATAATTTTTTTTTTTTAGATAAAACGCTCGATTTTTGGTCTTAAATGTCAATTTTTTGTTTAAAAATCTCGATTTTTGGTCTTAAATGTCAATTTTTTTGTTTAAAAATCTCGATTTTTGGTCTTAAATGCCAATTTTTTGTTTAAAAATCTCGACATTTGGCCTAGATATATATATTTTCAATAATCTACTGTTTGTAGCATTTTTACCAGATAACATGAGACCCTGCTGACCAACCAAAGTGTCAAGTTTATCCGGAAAATTCTCTATAAAGTCAAACGCATTGGCCTCGCGACAGGCGGAAATAATTTCCTGATCCGTGGACGTGAGCTTTGCCCCGTACAAAATGTTATCTCGTATCGAAGATGAAAATAAAATCGGTTCTTGGCTCACTAAACCAATTTGTGTTCGAACCCATTTCGGATCGAGTTCGTTCAGTTCTAATCCATCCACATGAATATTGCCTAGTAAAATAAATCAGAATAAACAAATATATATTTATTTGAATTTAAAATTACCTCGTTGGGGGTCGTAGAATCGCAGTAATAAAGATGCAACGGTTGATTTCCCCGAACCACTACCACCGACGATGGCCGTGATCGAACCGGCGGGAACAGTTAAACTTAATCCGTTGAATATTTTCACTTCCGGTCGTGAAGGATAGGAAAAATGTACATTTTTGAATTCGATTAAGCCAGGGCCGGGTAGTTTGGGTATAAAGCCACCTTGGAAACACGAATTAAATCATTTTTTGAGCGTTATTCGTTGGGTGATTTAAGGTACCTGACAATGGGATTGTTGGTTTCTTATCCAGGATTGTCCATAGTTTAGTACTCGCGCCGAGCCCCTTCATTAATTCAGAATAAAAACTAGTTAAACCTATGTATGGTAGTAAAAGATGTTTTTAGGTAACAGTTTATTTAATTTCTCACATTTCAACCTCCTAAGGATAGTCCTAAGTATCCGGCGTACATAATAAATGCAGATAGATCTCCGACGGTTATCTGGGAATCTGTCATCATTGTGCCTCCGTAGTACAATACGGTGAGTACGATCAAATTACCACTTAAGCCTGTCTGAAAGGATAATATGGCAAGTAATTAATTATTAATTCAGTCTCCTATGAAATTCAATTTTCTCTGGAAAAGTTCAATTTTCGCCAAAGAAAATAGAATATCCACTGAAAAAAATTCAATTTTCGCCAATAAAAATTCAATTTTCACTGAAAAAATTCAATTTTCACTGTAAAAATTCAATTTTCACTGAAAAAATTCAATTTTCACTGAAAAAATTCAATTTTCACTGAAAAAATTTAATTTTCACTGAAAAAATTCAATTTTCACTGAAAAATTTCAATTTTCACTGAAAAAATTCAATATTCACTGAAAAAATTCAATTTTCACTGAAAAAATTCAATTTTCACTGAAAAAATTCAATTTTCACTAAAGAAATTCAATTTTCACTAAAGAAATTCAATTTTCACTAAAGAAATTCAATTTTCGCCAATAACAATGGAATATTCACCAAAAAAATTCAATTTTCGCCAATAACAATGGAATATTCACCAAATAATTCAAATTTCGCCAATAAAAATTCAATTTTCACCAATAAAAATGCAATTTCCACCAATAAAAATGCAATTTCCACCAAAAAAGTTCAATTTTCAGCAAAAATTTTCAATTTTTATCAAAATAACTCAATTTTCATCAAAATAACTCAATTTTCCTCAAAATAACTCAATTTTCGTAAATAAAAATTCAATTTTCGTAAATAAAAATTCAATTTTCTTTAATAAAAATTCAATTTTCGTAAATAAAAATTCAATCTTTGCCAATAAAAATTCAATTTTCATCAAAAAAGTGTCAAAAACTATCGATTTAATCAGCTTTTCGCCGACAATCATTTGTTTTGGTGTTTACAGCCATTCAAATACTAAACAATCATGCGTCCCAACAAGCAGCATACCACGTACCATCCCAAAGAAAACCGCTTTAGCTAAAGCTTCCTTATACTGAAGCTGTAAAACATCCCACAATTTCCTATCATATCTGGAGCATTCAGTATATTCCTGAGCAAAAGCTCGCACAGTTCGAACATTTGAAATCCGCTCTTCAGTAATCTTTAAAAAAAAAAAACTAAATTATTAAAAACAAAATACATTAATTTCAACACATTTTACTTGATTAGCTGCAGCTAATTCGTCCTGAACTTTGCGTGTAATATTACGTAAAAACCTGCCATACAAAACAGCTAAAAGTGCAACCGGTGTCACAGTACACAGACCAACAAACGCTAAATTAGCGGACGTATAAACCATCATCGACACACTAGCCACACTACTAGTTAACGACCGCAAACCATCCGATAAATTCTGTGTGAGTGAGTTTCCAACTATAAATGCATCCGACGTCAACCGATTTATAAGCTCCCCGGTCTTGTTGTGATCAAAGAAATGCATTTCCTGAGACAGTACTGCCCTAAACGTGTCATTACGCAGTCGTTTCACGATCCTCTGTCCTAAAACAAACGAAAAAATTAATAATTTTCCACTTCTCGTTTAAAAACACAAAAACTCAATTTACCCGATGTTTGAATGATATAAACTCTACCAAAATTGGCAATGGCACCAATTATAAATGCGATAGCGAAGAAAGAGCAAATGTATTGAATTTGCTCTTTCTTTTTGTCTATATCATTGGAATAAATAGTGTCTACTAATTTGCCCATGCAGAATGGAACTGCGATTGTGACGGCACTGGAAATGACGAGCAGACAGCAAGCGCCTAAAGAAAAGTTTTAAAAAATCGAATTATTGCATTTTGTACTTTGTTTTTATAGATGGTTCACCCGCTAGTTTCCATTTTTCGGGTCTTGCCAATGTTAGTAACCGTTTAAATTCATATTTCGAGTTTGCTTTTTGTTTATTAGTGCATAGAGTTGGCCTGCAGGTACTAAACGAACGATGTGTTTGTAGTGTTAGTTTCTTTTTCAGGAACCGGCAATAATAGTGGCAATGCTTGAGATTTGTAGAGAGTTGCAAGGAGTATAAAATTGGTTTTGTTCGGATGATTGTGTTCGCAAAATATGAGTAAAAATGAATCATCTTAAAAAAATAAAAGGAGTTCGTCAATTTTACTCGCGTAGCTTGCAGGTGCTAGTCAGATTTCTGTTTATACCGCTAGGTGGCAAATGGCTATTATATTTAACTAAAAATAGTAAAAAATATTATATATTTTACGGGAAAATATTACTAAACATTAATTTAATAAATTTTCTCGTTGAAACTCGGTTCTTGTATTTTTTATATGCTAGTTTTGTTTGTTTTATTGAATGTGGTTAGATTTAAATTGTACCTTCTACGATTCCGTACGCAGATTCTGTTTACTTCCTGCCTCCATTCCGTGAAATGTATTTATAATTATTGATTTTTAAGTTTTTGACATTTCAAAAAATAAAAAATAAAAAATAAAAATGAATAAATAAATAAATAAAACGGGGAAATGTAATTTCATTACTTTAATAATCCCATCGCAAAAATATTTTCTGGCTTTTACAACTGACATATTACAATTTTCTCTTTCAAGTAAACAATTCAACAAAGGCCGTACGAAAATAGATGATCTGCTATAACTACACTCGATTACACACAAATTTTGCCAAATTTGCCTCTAAAAAGCACATTAAAAGATAATTAAAAAAATAAAATAAACTACAATTTGATCATGACCAGAAATTAACGGTATACAAATAAAATTACTCGAGTGGCCTATTAAATTCTTTCCACGTAAAAAAATTTGAAAACTGACAAATCACAAGGTCATATCGTAAAATTGTCAGATTGTATAATTTAAAAAACAATATTCAAAAGCATTTTTGTTTCAAATTACTATAATGAGTACATTTGGCAAATGGAAGAACTCAACATGGCACATCTGCTGTCTAACAAAGAATACAATTATTAATTTATTTATTACAAATGTCATAAACTCTTTCAATCGCCTTTGTACCAAACTATTCCTGTCAAAATATCACAGTGCAAAGTTTCTTCCTTTCTATAAGAACTATCCAGTAGCTGCATACCATATTTTAAAACGAAAAACAAACACAAAATCTTTGATTTTTTTTTTCACCTCCCAACAACCTCACTTTGATGAAATGATTTGCAAGTTAAGATTTCACAAAAAAATAAAAAAATGTTTTGCATATTATAAATGCAATTGCTTGTTGAACATTCTAACTATCTACTCCAACTAAATGTCTACTTAAAGTAGATATTACCGAGATACTATAATATCAATATTGAGAAAAATGACAAAACTAAAAAGTATTGTGTTGCACAGCACTTACTCCTGCATTAATAATAATATTCAACTACAATATGGAATAGAAATTTCAACTGCATAATGATTGAACATGTAAAAGCTTTTTTTTCCCTGTAAAATGGATAAATATTTTTTCAAGTAAACAATATCAGGTTATAGTTTTGTATCAGTTACCTAAGTACATTTTTTTTTTGAATTTTTAAAAAAAATAATAATAATAAAAATAAAAATAAAAATAAAACAACAACTCCATAACTTACACAAAACGACAAAATACACACAATAGATAATACAAAAAATATTTTTTTAGTTGCATCATTGAATTTCATTAAAATTACATTTTTTTTTTTTCTTTCTTAAAATTAAAATTTCATTATAAACAATAATTTTTGTTCCTGCAAAAAATTCCAAATGACGAAATAGTAAAAGTAGTTATATATATTTACAAATTCATTTTTCCCTGAAAAAAAATTAAAAATTACAAACGTCCTCCAATTTTAAATTGAATAAGTCCAGAAAAAAAAAAAAAAAAAAAAAAAAAAAAAAAAAAAAAAAACTAAACCCCGACAAATGAGATAAAAAGTTTTTTCCTCCAAATAAAATAAAAAAATAACAATAATTAATAATTATCACTGTGGTTTCACTCCCTCCTGCTCCGTTTGGTCGACCGAGTGCAACCGACAAAGTCCATCTCCCGAAAACTCCTGGGCTTCTTGACGATTTGTACTTGCGACTGCGCACTCAGCTGCAACTGAATGGCACTGGCGTTGAGTTTGTCGGCGAGCAGCAGTTCCTTCAAGCCCTTCATTTTCTCGCTCGTCAAAACCACCCTCGCCGTCTTGCGCGGCTTCTTCTCTTCTGCAGGCACCGCGGTTGTTCCATTTCCAGTAGTGACGTTGCTCTCTTTTAGAAGCTGTTGTCCTCCCTGCAGCATCTCGTTCGGACTTTCAGCTTTCAGCATTGAGTCCATGGTCATTCCAGGAAACGACGTGCCGTTGGACCTTGAACTGAGGAAATCGCGACAGTCGGCGATGCTCGACGAACTGCTCGAACGCGACGAAGAAAACGGCTCGCCACTGCCCAATAAATACTCCGGGTTGAGGATGTTCTCTCCGCACGCCGCGGCCAGTGCCGCGATGTTCGGATGCGGCGCTTCGTTCGAGTTGATCTGCGTCTCGAGCGACTTGATGAAGTCCGGCGTCCTCCTGTCCGTCTGGAAAGCGGCGTGGTGTTCCTTCTGCTTCTTCTCCTTCTCCTTCTCCTTCTGCGGTGTTTTGAACTCGCCGTTGGTTTTCTTCGTCGTGCAGTTCTCTTTTTCCACGTTCTTGTCCTTTCCGACGGCTTTTCCTTTCGTTTTCTCCTTCTCCGCGTCTTTTTCCTTCGCTTTTCCCTTCGGTTTGTCCTTCGCCGCTTCCTTTTTCGCCTCGCTTTTATTCGCCTCGTGCTCGTCCTCCACGATAATTTCTACCCGATTGCGCACGTCGGATTCAAACTTAGAAATGGAATTGACAAGATGTTTTGCCCACCCGATGTGGAGAACGGGCGTCGAACTGCCTTCCTCCCATCGGCAGATTCCGTCGTAGAACCTCAATAGGTGAGCAAAAGCTTCAGGATCTTGCAATAAGGGCACGGGTTTATTATTCTCTCTGCTGCTCGATAGTTTGATGATATTTGGAATTAATTCGTTCGCGATTTCTAAAAACTCTTTGTATATTTCTTCGTCTTCCCGGCTATAATTATAACTGCAAAAAAAAATAATTTAAATTTAAATTTTTTTTTTAAATTTTTTTAATTTTTTATACTTCCGAATAGCAGTTGCAGCATTTGCCCATGTTTCTAATGCCTCCTTATAGGACTTATTTCTGTATTGATAGCCACCCAAATAAGTATAAGGATAAACATGTTGATCGTTGTAATGTAACCGGGTAGATTTTATGGCTTCGTGAAATAATATTGAACAATTTGGTCGCTGAGATGTAGGACAAAGCTCCTCCAAATCACCCAAATTGCCCACCGCCATTGGATATCTATATAAAAAAAAAAAACTATAATAAATAACTAATAATTAGTGTAAATCCTCCGTTTGTACGCAGACGTATTAAAGTCAGAATTGAATTTCCCCGCGCATTCACGATGAGTATACATTGGAATTTATGTTGTTTGCACTAAAACCAATTTTGAAAAACCTATAAATTGCTGCCATCTCAAAATTATTCCAATATTTATTGGTTTAGCTGATAATATTCGCAAATACTTTTTGAGTATTTTTCTTCTTTACGCTTCAGTGCGGAAAAAAACTCAAAAAAAATGTGCAAATATTATCGATTAAATCGATAAATATTAATAATTTACACAAATATTAGAATAATTTCAATTTAAATAACCAAAGAATTGCGAAGATGAATGTAAGCGGGTCCCTATAACAGACCCCCGCGCACTACTGACAACTTTTAGCTTTCCCCGCGTACAACCGTACGATTTACAGCATTTTCTCTTTCCGCTTGAATAATTCCTACTTTTCTAAATGACCCATATCGTACAAAATCCAAAGGAGTTGTTGCTGCAGCGTTGCTAGCTCGAGACTATCAGTAGTTGCATTAATGGATGGATTGATCCCAGACACGAGAGCGGCCACTTCCAACGCTCTCGTGCACTTCACCGGCTGACCGTTTAAGTAAAGCCAACTTTTCTCCTCCACTTCCAACGTGATTGGTTCACCTCGTTTATCCTCGTTTCCTTTCCCTAAATAAATCAAAAAAAAAATCAAAAAAATCAAAAATCAAAATAAACAAACAAAAACAAAACACACCGTGCCACGTAACCTCGGCCGTCTCGCCACCATCCTTCCCGAACGTGACCCAAGCGTGATCCTCGGACAACGCCAAATGCACGTCCTTAAACCCCAAAACTTGGCACGCCGCGACCACGGCGTAAGCGACACCGAACGAGTCCAATTTGTTGCCTGCAACGCAAAAAAAATAGTTCATAAATAACGACAGTCCGCCATGACACGATATTTATACCTGCTAATCAATTTCAGGGTCAAGGTCTTTTATTATTTCAACACTTAAAACATGCATCGAATTCGATTAGGAAAAGGAAAAAAGGAAGAAAAAAACTTTCCTAATATTCAGTGATTTGAGACACAAAATGGAGTTTGGCGGGAAGAACGTGCGCGGGTGTTCTCACCTGTCAAATAGCTGTATAACGTCTGCAAATGTGCCTTGTGTTTGTAGTAATTTCGCGTGAGAGAGCTCCAAATAACGTCGGATACTTTTTTGATTAGGTCGCGATTTGCAAAGGTTGATGTCTTGTATTTACTGAGGTCGACGGAGCCCTTGATTTGTGTGCTGAATTTGCTGTACAAGGCTTCAACGATGGGCAGCTCGAGAGCGGGGAATGTTGCATTTGAATCGCGGATTTTGTCCGTCGCTTCGGCGGGCTGTGTCGGCGATCGGTTGCATGTCAACAGATTTTCAATCGCTCCCAAGAGAATGGACAGTAGGGCCAAGTTGGGTTGGTCTCCCTTTTCGAGGTGCAATTTGCATAAACTCACCACGTCTTGTATACTTTTTATAGGAAACAATCGCTTCTCGCGATCGCGGAATCCCGCCATATTGAAATGTCATGTTACGCATTCGCGACCAGTTCAACTTTTTTTTTTCTTTTTTTTTTTTTCATTTTTTTTTATGTTAATAAATTGTTAAATCAATAAATAATCGAATAAAAGCGATTTCTAAAAATATATTTTCTGTTTATATTGTTTTTAGTAGGGTTTTACACATTAATACCGCAGAATTCTTTTATTATAAACCGGGGCAATACTTCGACGTGAATGTAGTTTTGCGAAATAAAATATTGTTTTCATTATTACATTTAATTTAAACAAAAAAAATTATAAAATATATTTTAAATTTCGTGATAAACTGTCAGTTGACGGGGTCTCTGATAGTGACACGATAATTATCAATTTCTTCCACCCCAGTCACCACAGCGCCCTCTCTACAAAATGGCGTGTGCCGGAGAAGGAGATGGGCACGCTCAAGTGAAAACGTCCTGTGATTCCGACAAACAAATGGTCCAAACTCAACTCTCAACGAACAATACACCGAATGGAGAGGTAAATTAAACATCCACGTACGAAAATGGAGTAATCGAAATATAAAAACGAAATCAAAAGCAAAAAAAATGCATTTTTCGCACGCCATGACTGGCCACTTTCCTTGTACATTAACCCTTGTGTTTACAGATCAGCCACGTGACTGAGCAGACGGCAGCTACGAGCGAAAATGCGCAACCAGAAAATGCTCGAGTCTCGTTTTTCGGCATCGCTAAAAGTCTGATGGTTCGAGCGCTAATTATTTATTTCATAACGAGTTTCTTTCGGTCACCACAAACACAAAACACAGGAAACGAAGCTAGGAAACCGTCCAGTAATTTATTTGTCAATGGAACTGCGATGGTAACGTTTAATTAACATTTCCGCGTCGTATTTCCTCATATTTGTTTTCGGTTATATTTCAGGACATGTACGTGTATTTATCAGAAGATGAGTTTTTTCAAGATTTTAATAATTCCAAGGCGTTGGTGTGGCTGCAAAAGGATTTATTGTACGGGGATTGGGAAAGCGGTGAAAATAAAGACGGAAGTTACAGAAATGAAATGCAAATACCGGCATCGAAGGTTGAATGTTTGGTTTAACTAACGCGGATTGACGGATTGATTTAATTGACGTTTTTTTGGTTTTATTTCTCCAGAGTTTGATGAATAATGGATCTCTGTATATCCACGTGTATTTTGTTAAAGCGGGACGGACTCCGGACCCAGTTGCGAAGGCGAAATACACTCGAAAATTTACCGTTTCGAAGTACAAAAGTGAGTTGCGTACACGAATGGTTGTAATTTTATATTTTAACGATTTTTTTTTTTTTTTTTTAGTGTTGACTAGATATAAAAAAACAACTCAGAAGTTGCAGCGATTGCTCATGAGCGACGCACCGATCGAAGAAACGGCACCTGTAACCAATTTGGAAAGAGATTTTTGATTTTTTCGACTAAATTTGTTGTGGTTTTTAGGCGAAACCTGGTGCGATTGTTTCTCATTGGCATCCGAATTTGACTATTAACATCATAAACGATCAAACTCAATGGGTGCAAGGAAGTATACCACCTCCATTGGACGAATGTAACGAAATTTATTGATTTATTTTTTTTTTGGTGATTGGAGCGTAATTTATTCATTATTTTAGACGTCCAGTTCGAACCGACTTCAGGAAAATATTTTCCAATTGTATATTTAAACGATTACTGGAATTTGAATCGTGATTATCAACCAATTAACGAAACAACACCGTAAGAAAACGTTAATTTGTCACGAATTAGACATATTTTAATATAATTTTTTGGTTTGTAGAATTCTTAACTTCACTGTAACTTATCAGCCGATTAGTTTATTCAAGTGGCAAATGTACACAGCTCAGTCGATGAGATCTCGCTGGACCGCCAACATCTTTGGAGAGAATGCAATTGAGGAATCGGACGACGAACAAGATTCGCTGAAAGAAGCGATTGTCGAAACAAATCCTTATCTTTTAGGCATTACAGTTGTAGTCTCCATTTTGCACACTGTTTTCGAATTACTGGCTTTCAAAAACGGTATAAACAAAGTGACAAAACTTTTTTCTGAATTAATTTCTAACTTTTTTTTTTTTTTTTTTTTTTAGATATTCAATTTTGGAAAAATCGTCGTTCTTTGGAAGGACTTTCAGTTCGATCCGTGTTCTTCAACGTGTTTCAGTCCCTGATTGTGTTGCTGTACGTGTTGGATAACGAAACCAACACATTAGTTAGAATTAGTGTTTTTATTGGATTGGCTATTGATATTTGGAAAATACAAAAAGTGGTTAATATAGAGGTACGAACAAAGTGATTTTCTGTTTAAATACGAAAAAAAATTAATTTTTTTTGTTATTTTTAGAGAGTCGGAGGCGAGAAAATGTTAGGATTTATACCAAAAATTAAAATATCCGATAAAGGATCATATGCAGAGTCATCGACTAAAGAATACGATATGGTAGAAACATTATTTAACCGGTTTCGCATAGGTTTTAATAAAAATAAAAATTTTCAGATGGCTTTCCGGTATTTGTCGTGGCTTCTATATCCTCTTCTATTTGGATACGCTATTTATTCGGTACTGTACCAAGAGCATAAGGGCTGGTACTCGTGGCTTTTGTCAATGTTATACGGATTTTTACTCACTTTCGGTATGTATATTCGAATTAAATTAAATTAAATTTGAAATTTATAAAGATTATTGATTGCAGGTTTCATCATGATGACGCCACAGTTGTTCATCAATTACAAACTGAAGTCGGTAGCTCACATGCCATGGCGCATGATGACGTATAAAGCGCTTAACACATTTATAGATGACATTTTTGCTTTTGTCATTAAAATGCCTACGATGTATCGTATAGGGTGTTTTCGAGACGGTGCGTAATAACGGTTTATCGTCGTTTAGATGGGTCATTTTTAATTTTTTTTTAATTTTTTAATTTTTAGATATTGTGTTTTTCATCTTTCTGTATCAACGCTGGGTTTACAGGGTCGATCCGAGTCGAGTGAACGAGTTCGGCACGTCCGCCGAAATGGAGCGGGGAGTTGTGGTTACCGAAACTCCGCAAATAGAAAAGAAAACCAACTGAAAATAATATATATTAGAGAATCCTAACACGTGTCAGTAATAATAATAATAATGATTTTTGTTTTTGTTTTGTTTTTAGTTTTTTGTATTTAAGTATTACGAGTGTTGACTTTCATCTCGAATTCAGTGTCGACTTTTTAAACCATTTGGTTTTGAAACGTTCAAAGAAATCAGTTGAACCTGTAATCTCTTTTATTAGTGACTTTGTTATGTATTATATTGATATTGACATAAATTCGTTCTATAGGAAGTTATTCATTCATTAATTTTTATTTCCTTCGGTTTTTACAGCGTGTTTTATGAATTTTATTTCTTTTTCGGGGGGACGTTTTCAGTAAACTCGCCAATCATGTTACCGCACGGACTATAATTAGCGACCACGATGAAATTCCCTTTTCCAGACTTCTTTTTCGCGACACCCAGCTCTTTTGTGCCTTTCCACACCACTTGTGAAAAATGCACCGATTTGATTAGACGTTGCGGTTCAACACCAAATTCGTGATCGCTTATCTCGTTGTACCAACTATCAACGACCTCTTGACCTGAATAAAAATTTAAACATTTATTAACTTCAAATCAGCTTTAATTCTCAACCTGTTATCGTTTCATTGGTATTGCTCGACCATTTCATAAAAATGTTTTCCCCGTATTTGTTGTTTGGACGGTGTTGGAATTTTTCCTCTTTGGCTAATTTTCCAGCCCAATCCGAGGCAAACTGACAAAGCTATCGCGAATTAAAGCGGAACAAACAACTAATTTTTGGCTTTTATTAATTATTATAGTAAATTACTTCTCTCGATAATTTGAGAGGCTCATTCCCGTGGATTTCTCTGTATTTATTATGAGCGTCTAAGCATTGGGTTTCGAACAACTCGCTGCTGGGAGATGGATGCGCCCGATTGGAGGAAGAAGCTTCAGACATTTGTTTCGATGGATGTACTTTCCGAGCCATTCATGCATATTTTTCTGGCATGCAGTAATAAAAGCAGTTTTAGGCTTGTGATGGATGCGTTATTTAGTGATTAATAATGTAATTGCGGTGTGAGTTTTTATTGTTGTTTGTTTTGTTGTTTGGTATGTGAAATGCTGTTTTCTGTAGGTGCGCACAAACCTTGCAAAGAAGCTCGATAACGCTATAACTGTTGACTTTCTTATCAAAAGAACAATGAACGATTGTACTTCTTAAATAAACATTAAATGATGTCAATCTGAATGACTGATAGCTGAGAATATTTATGCGCAGTAAACTAGAGCGGGCTTTCAGTTGGACGAGTTGGCTGAATGAATGATGGGTAAGAATTATATTATTTAATTAAAATACTTTAAATTAAATTAAATGTTGTGTTTTTTGTTTGGAAACTTGAGTTGTTCTTTTTGTTTTATTTTTGGATAAACCTTCAGTGATGAAACAGCATAAATCGGAGATCATCGACGGGGATACAGTTTTAAAAGAGCCAAAAATCCAGTGCGATGTGGAGTACGTCGAAGAGGAAAACGGGGGATTGATTTCGAACTCTTTTCCTTTTGACCAGGTCGCGGAAAAAGAAGAACAAAAAGATGTTTCGGATGGTACAATTGCAGCAGAGAAGTTTCCTCAAATACAAGTTGACGAAAAAGAAGAAGCTGTTGTTTTGGATGCTGCAGTAGAGAATACTTCTCTACAACAAGTCGACGGAAAATCAATTCCAATTCAAATCCCACGGTGGAATATTTTCGACCTTGATTCCCTTCAATCAGGAATATTTTGGGCTGCATTTCTTTCGACTAGTAAACCTTTCGAATGATAATCCTTTCGACGAAGTCGAAAGTAAACCTGTATCAATGGCGCTGCGAGGTGTGATGCAGCGAAGAGGTATTTCTCTGATAGAAAAACCAAAACTAAAATCAAAACCTTTGTGCAGGTTTTAACATTACCTGAGCTACATGTCTAATTTTACACTCCGTGATTTATATACCCAGAATGTTAAACCTTAAATAAGACTAACTTAAGCTAACCTAAACTCACCTAACCGAAGATATCCTAACCTCACCTAACTTAACTAAACCTATTAAATTTTGTGACGGTTCGAATAAAACCCTAGTGTTATAACAAATAAAATGGAACATTTCAAATTGTGGAAAGAGTTGATGGTATTTAATTAATGGGTTGAAAGGGTAAAGCCAATCTGCTCCAGTTCAATTTGGTGGAGAGGCAGAGTGGCAAGTGGCAATGGAGGTGAAGACATTCTTCGCTCCAAGTGCCTTTCCACTCTAAGGAAAGCATGCCTATCTTTTAATAAATTATTTTCAGTGATTTCTGATCAAAGTTGATAAGAAAATGGCCAAACCAGGAGTACATTCCTAACCCGTTTGTGACGGAACCTTTCATCAGAGCGACCTAAAACCAAAACGAATTGCAGAACTACTTAATTAAAGGCACGATGCATTAGTGATGAGTATTTTTATTGTTTACATTTTTATTGTTGCGAGCCTTGCATTATTAGGTTGCGAATACTCACTGTCAGCGTACTTATAATTTCTATTTTGTATTACAATCTGCTACACTGTCAAGCGCATTATTATTGGGCATAGTATTAGTTTAATCCGACTAAGGAAATAAACATTATATACAATTTGAGAAAAGATAACGGTTGTGACTTACTTGCTATTTAAACCAATCAATTAGTGTTGTTACGTAGTTAGATTTGCTGACCCTCAAGGCAGAACACCAGATAGTCCTCTGAGTGACATTTAAAGTAGTTTATTCAATCGAAACTGATTAACAAAAACGATAGACTAAGAGAAAGCAAACAAATCATTAAGCAAAATATTAAAATTTTTACACCTTGCAGGAATTATGCCACACTGTTCGAGGCATTTTATGTAATGAAGCCGACAATCATTAATCTTTGAAGAATTATTCGTACGAATCTTTTATTTTAATGTGGGTTTCTTTATTTCAAGATGTATTTAAAAATATGCACGAGTCACATTTAGTTGAAGTAGCATATTATCCAAAAATATATTAAAAATAATAAAAATCAAGTGTTATTTTTTTTATTTGAAATAGATGTGTCGAGGTATGGTAGGCAAAAATAAGTTGATAGCCATTGGAGCTCATGAAGAAGGAAATTAACTTGCATGTTATATCCATCAAATGGGGGAAAACAATCCACAGTTTAAATATAATGATGTAAATATACACGCAATATTGAATAATTAGAGAGGAGGAAGCCGGAACTGGCATCCAGATTTTTAAAGGCGAATGAAAGGTAACAATCCAAAATTTGTGTATTAAAACAAACATATTAGCGTTAATTTTTTTCTATATTTTAGGACTATTTAAATTATGTTACGAGTGAAAGTGAACATTCTGGAGATAAAGCAGAAGAAGATTCTAATGATGAAGAATTAGAAGATTCTGGTGATGAAGAATTAGAAGATTGTGGCGATGAAGAATTAGAAGATTCTGGTGATGAAGAATTAGAAGATTCTGGTGATGAAGAATTAGAAGATTCTGGTGATGAAGAATTAGAAGATTCTGGTGACGAAGAATTAGAAGATTCTGGTGATGAAGAATTAGAAGATTCTGGTGATGAAGCAGTTGAAAATCAAAATAGTGGTCAGAAAGATCGATAAAATTTGGCCAAGTAAATTCGTCTTTTTAAACACATATTTTGTTACTTAATTATTCTCTAAATTTAACAGTTTAATGCCTATTCGTAAGAAATTAGTCATTTGTTAGCAAATGATTAATAATCAACTCGGATTGCCGCAAGCTGTTTGCAAAATGCCTAAATTAGATTTAATTTTAATCAACCGATTGAACCGGACAACTACCTCCATCCCTGCTCGCAAATATCCTCTAAAGTTACCTGAAGAAAAAAAAAATGTTCCTTGCACAATTGAAGAAGAGGATAATTTGTATTACGGAATCAGAGTTTATGGAGAAGGAAATTGTGAATGGATTCAGTGCCAATTCAATATGATGCATCAAAATAGCTTTAATTTGCGTGACAGGTGGTGGAAATTAAAGTCAAACGCAGATAAAATTCAACTTTTTAAAAAGAGATACTTCCACAAATTAAACAAACAGAAAAATATAAATCTCGAATATTTATTTGTCATGTAATTGCGGTGTTCGTTTTTATTTTTGTTTGTTTTGAACTATCAACAATGTGAAATGCTTTTTTTTGTAGCTACACACAAGCCTTGCAGAAGTTTAATTTAGACATTTGACTGTTGACATTTCAAATTAGGTATCAAACCAATTTGAATTTTTTTATCAAACAAACAATAAACTATTATTGTTTTTAAATAAATATTTATTGACGTCAGTCTTATATGTTTATAGATAAATGATTGATAGCTGAGCATATTTAAGTAAACTATTTAAGTAAACTACGGCAGACTTTCAGTAATTGCACGCGTAGGATGTGGTCGCCATTTGGCTAAATGATAGGTAAGGACTATATTTTTAAATTAAATAACTTTAAATTAAATTAAATGTTTTTTTGATAGAAACTTGATTTGTTCTGTGGTGACCCAAAGTGGCCACCCATTTCTAACCCCTCCTTTGGGTTGGGGCTCGGGTCGAGTCCCCAACCAACTTTGTAAATAGATCCAATAAATATTGTGTGTTGTTTTAAATCAAAATAGAATTGTATATTTTATTATTTTATTGCTCTAAAGCTAAGTGTTGGCGCGTGTCTGCAGATACTGCAGGCGCAATTGGGGGAGTTTGCACCCCAGATATTTTCCCCTAGCTGGGAAACCATGGCAACCCAACCGTCGTGTGCCGAGTTGCAAGTAGCTTTTGGCTACTGTTGTGACGTTTGCCTTGGCAACACACCGTTGCTAGGTAAATGTTCACAACTGCGCATGCGTGTCATCATTTTAGGTGATGTTCAAACTGAAGAAATTCAGTCTTCCATTTGTTTCCAAACTATTCACACCCTGTCGTGACTTCAGCTAAAACTGTAAGTTCCGACCGTGATATTGGCAACTCCGAGACTCATCAGATATATCTGACACAACATCTCAGATGATTTTACAAATAATGCAAATTTTTCTTACAAAATTACAACAACAAAAAAAAATGTTGAGAAACACCTGTTCAGTAAAAATGTAACCTATAATAATTATAAATAAATCAGTACGTTTGTTTTGGAAATTTAGAAATGTTTACATGTTAATACACTTTCTCATCACATCTCTGAAGAACAAACGTACTGATTTATTTTATTTATAATTATTATAGGTTAAATTTTTACTGAATAGGTATTTCTCAACATATTTTTTTTTTGTAGTTTTGGAAGAAAAATTTGCATTATTTGTAAAATCATCTGTGATATTGTATAATTTTTGTACAATTTTGTAGTTTTTGTAAAATTATCTGATTTTTGTACAATTTTGTAGTTATTGTAAAATCATCTGATTTTTGTACAATTTTGTAGTTATTGTAAAATCATCTGATTTTTGTACAATTTTGTAGTATTGTAAAATTATGTGATCTTTGTAAAATTTTATGTAATTTTTGTAAAATTTTGTGTGATTTTTGTAAAATTGTGTGTAAAAGTTTGTGAGTATATTACCATTTTTGTGTAATTTCTTCTAAAAATTTTTTGACATAAAATTTTGTGGTTATTTTAGAAAGTTTTGTGATTTTTAAAAAAAAAAATAATTGAAAGAAAAATAATTCTTACAGTTTGTTAAAAGATTAAACTATTTTTTTTATGATCTTTATGATCTTTATGATCTTTTTTAGATGCCTGATGAAGGCAGTTTAACAAGATTAGTCGTGGTGTAATTTTAGCACTGCATCCCTAAATCAAAACATCAAATGTTGCAATTAAATTGTCCACGTTT
>JAQFXT010000230.1:0-55318 GCA_034683725.1 Strigamia crassipes
CGACAGTCATCTCTTCGACAGTCATCTCTTCGACAGTCATCTCTTCGACAGTCATCTCTTCGACAGTCATCTCTTCGGCAGTCATCTCTTCGACAGTCATCTCTTCGACAGTCATCTCTTCGACAGTCATCTCTTTGACAGTACATCACCTCGACAAGCTGTCGAAGCGATGAATGTCGACGATGTAGTGTCGAAGAGATGAACATGGTCCAAAAAATCAAACTTAAAACGAATTGAACAAACACACCATTTGTTCTACATACATAGTGACATTAAATATGGCACGAATACACTTTTATGAAGAAAAAATGCCAAATTTTTTCTTTATAACAGTAAAATTTTAGTCGACCTTGAATTATAGCCGCGGCTGTTATTTCAGAGCGGCTACAATTCGAGGGTGACTTTAAATCGAAGAAATACGGTATTCAATTTATTTTTGTTTACATCTACCACTTCTAATGGGATTGGTGCTAAGCACCAATTGGTTCTAATGCAGGAGATTGTGCTATTATTTCAAGAATTACAGTAATATCTTATGTTAGACAATGATCAATATTTGCCATGATTGTAAACAAATATCAAGGACAAGTACTTCTGTTTTAAATGGTATATTTTTACATTTGTTGTAGGTTATCACGAGTTGTGTTTCTCAATTATTTGATGGTTTAGAGGTGGTAAGTTTTTAAGTCAGATTTTTGTAATAGCACAATGGGCGATAGCGTGCCTGAAATGTATTTGTGATGTCAGTATTCGATATTTATTTGCCCTTTGTGTACTTAATGTAAAAAAAATAAAAGTTTTGACTGTTTTAGTTCCATTACAACTTTTTCGATACAAAGACAGATTAATCAAGATGATTGAGTGTTCTTAATATAATCAATTTGCAGTGGAACGCACGAAATAGTTTAACAAATTGCTTAGGTATATGCAAGCCAATTGCTTCTCCTTAAGTGGAAAGGAAAAAGATGTGTAATGAACTGAACAGCATAATTGGTATCAACTTGACCGAGTAATTCTTTTTCGATTAAGGATTAGGACTGGTGCTGCTTGTTTTTGAACGTAAACATTATAAATTTATTTATGTATAACTTTTAGCAAAAACCAGCATGCAATAAAAATAGTTTTATTGGACAAGAAATAATAAACTTATTTTTGGTCATACCTTTTGGATTGTGTAATTGAGTTAGTTGTCATGGCTCGTACGGTCGTACCTAGTAACTTATTGTAGTTGTTTATTTGATGTTGACTTGGAATAAGAGTTTATTCTGTCCTGTGTAGCTCGGATTTGTATAGATCAAAAAGTGTGTTCGATTTATAAATTTTATTTATCATAATAAATTCGAATTAAAATTACACACACGAACTACTGCTACGTTGCTTGAAATCGAAAACTACCGGTCTTTATTTTCTGAATTTTTGTTTGATGTTTGAGATATTTTTATTGGCCAAAACAATTGAAGTAAAGTAATGGGACAGATAATCCCAAGATACGGATTTGCAGTCTCGTCTGTAAGATGAGGTTTAGAAAAAAAATTGTTATCATTAGTAGAATATCAAGCAGTTTTGACATTTTCTAGAATAATTTATATTCCATACATGGTTTTCTGACTTCTTTATCATTCGGGCTACGTTTTTCAATTTGATTTGGTAATAATGTGTCATTTAATGACCAGTCATCACTATACCATTATATAAAATAATTTAGAAATTCTGGGTTCTTTTTACAACCAAAATAAACTATAGGAGAAAAAGGAAGGGGAAAAAAATGTGAAAGCGTTTAAATTTTTATAAAACTGCCTTTGGAACGAGAGACGAAATGACATGTTAGGTTGAAAGCAATACTAAATTTTGTACACAATTTAAAAAAGATTTTCTAAGTTTGGCTTTGGAATAAATTCAGCAAGTGAGTTTTTTTTTTTTTTTATTATTTTAAATAAAAACCGAAAAAGAAAAAGATTAATTATTTATGCATCGAAATCGAAAACACGATAAGAGGAAACTTGTTTTATTTAATCTTCTTAATCTGTAGGGTGTTTTCGATATTAACTTGTCTGACGGGTATGTGAAAGTTCAAATTTCTGTTGAAGGAGATGGATTTGAGCCGAGTATAGAGGCCAAGCGCAGAAAAGAACACGCGATTAGAATTTGCTCGTAGTTGTAAAAGTGAAAGCAATCCTTGCCCGTGTCCTTTTCTTCTGACACGATGATTCGTACAGCGATTAACAGGAAACTGGCAGCTGCCATTTTTCAGTACACCGAGCCAAAGTAAATTGCTGCTATCTGTAAAAGAGGGGAAAAGAAATCCCCTGAGAACTAAGGCAAAGGCGACTCATAAATATAGAGATCTTAAACGTCCATCTACGAGACAAACGCTTTGAAATTAAAGAATAATGCATGAAGGACAATGACAAATGGCGCAAATATAAAACGAATTAACCACCCATGCATTCAAATTAGTTCGACGTGTCAAAAGAAAAAAAGAAAAAAACAGAACTTAATTATCCCAAGTTTTCTTTTCTTAATCTGTTGGTCGTAAATATTTTTTAAAACTGCAAGGACGGAATAAAAAACAAAGATTAGTGGTGTGAAAGAAGTCACTTTTTTTATTTTGCTCGAAGTGGACGGAGGGACCACGAAGAACTGTAAACTTGAGATAGTGATTGTTATGATTAAAAAGTGTAAATTGCTTCTTTTTTTTAAAAAAAAAAATAGCAATTTACACATTTAGCGCAATTAAGACAAAAGTAAAAGGAAATTTATTACAAGGTTTTATTCACATAAATCTTCAACTGTTGTCAGCTGGGATCTTAGCATAGGTTAAATTTGTACATAATTTTTCTCTTTCACAGTTGTAATGAGTCTCAGTGTGAGATTAAATAAGTGAGGGAGTTGGAGCTTGAAAAAATGTTATCGAAAAATTAACATTTTCAACCAATAAATCTAAAACAATAAATGATGGACCGTCTTCCTCGCAGGTCGTGACAATCGATGCAATCAATTAGTAGAGAAAAACTGCGACAAGAAAAGAAACTCAGACATTTTTATAGTGAATGTGATTTAATCCAGGGCCCATGTGCAAGCTCCATTTGTGAGGCGTTAAAGGAAATGAAGACGTAAGTTAAATGATTTGTATTTTAAATGTAGGAAATGTCAACGAGTTTAAAGAATAAAGATAAAATGGGAACTTGAAACAAGGGAAATGTATTAGATAAATTGCACTGTAATAGTCGATTGAAAGGAATGTTGGAATGTCCAGATGCTCATTTGTTCGCGATAAAACAAAGATGGTAGAATTGTGTTGCTTTTGTAGAATGGCTTTTTTTCTTCTTTTTTTTTTTTTATACGGTTGATGAGAAGTTTTATCACGAGGTTTGTGGTGGTGTAATTTTGAAGGAGACGTTGTGAAAGATAAACGTAATGAATTGCTTGGTCCATTTGTAAACAGCCGAGTTGTGTTTGTAACGGCGAGATGGAAAAATGGAATTTGTGTGTTTGTAATGAAGCCCAGTGACAAATGTTTAATGGGGTGTTTGGGCGTGAAAATGCAGTTACAAACACGTGTAGATTTTTATTTCGAAATAATTTAAAAAGTTATTATCTTATTGCATTTTTACGAGGTTTTTGAGTGCTCAGGAGCAAAAGATCAGTGCAACAAACACATTTCGATCTCTTTTTAAAAATATATATTTTTAAGATGACGTATAATAATGAAATCTTAGGGAAAAAGTTTTGCAAATATCAGATAAATGTGTAAAATGAATATTTATTTTATGGTCGATTTCGAAAAAGCATTAAGGAATATTTAATTGCTTTTTCAATGAGGCTCCGATCGATTTCTTTTCCGTTCGTAAATTCAACATTAAGTTTGATGCACAGTTTTAATTTGCGGACTTGAATTCATTCGAAGTAATTTAATTTAGACTCTTTTTGGTGCTATTCTTTAAAAATAAATTTTTTGATTTCTATTTTTACTAGTGTATTTAAAGATGACTTTTTTTTTTTCTTTCTATTTTAAACTAAAGTTTATTTTAATCAGGTTTAAAGTTAAGTTGATGCTTTAGTTTCTGTTGTCATCACCAGATGCTGATAGTATTTTCTCATTTTTCTGCTCAGCGAATACTGCTGTCACTCATTCCTTTTTTGGCTGTGGGCTGACGATAAGGTCTTGTTGGTTAAAATTTTGTTAATCGAATTTTTTGACCAAACTTGGACAAAGTTAACTTAGTTCTAGCAAAAGAACTGAATGGGATCGCAATGTGGGGTATAATTATTTATTAAAATCCATTAAACTGTTAGCACTACGACTCAGACGTTAAATATCTCGCGAAACGATTTAAGATTCAATCATGGTTGTTACAACTGAAGTTGGTATTTTTTATATTAAGTGTTTAATTTGCACAAGTTATTTAACGGGCAAGACAACTGAATTCGAGGACTTAGAGCCAGAAATAAGTAGTAAACATTTTGACTTGTTTTTTGAAGTATTGATTTGTTGTTTTTATGTCTTTGGTGCGTCAGAGACTTAATTGGGTGAGATGGTGTATTGTTCCTCATTACAGGAAAATCGAAGATTGGCAATAAAATTATTCAATAACGATCACAATCTCGCAAAATATAGAAATAGAATTTTCAAAATGTATTTGTATTGCGCCCACTCAGTTTGTTTGGGTTTAAATTGTAAACAACATTGCTTGCAGGTAGGTTTGCATTTAATTTTAAGTTGTTGCTCTAAAAGATTAACACAAATAAAGAGTCGGAAATTGTACATAAAAAGGCCAAAATGTTTGTACATAGAAACTGTAGTTAATAATTCATATGTTTTGACTGCAATCTGTAAATGAAATCGTCTTGCACATTATTAAATTAGTTTTTGAGATTATTTCTCTAAGAACTAGAAACTCCCTTAATATTTAATGCTGCCATTTGTAAAGGTTATTGACTTAACTGAAATTGTAATGATAAAATACGGCATTAATATTATATGCAATTTTAAATTTTGACAAAGGATTTAATATTAATTTCAACATGCCGACTAATTAAATTTTTCATTACGGTATCTAGTATTTATTATTTAATTTAGACAATCAGATGAAGATTACTCTTCAAAATTCAAAGTTAAATCAAAATTGGATTTTAAAATGATAAAAGTTTTCTAGAGAGAAGTGAAATTTCAGAGTTTATATCTTTAAATTCGACCGTTTGTTATTGGACGTTTGAACAAATTTAGGCTTCTTCTTTGATTGAGTTTGCATCCATCAGCTTGAGGCGGAATTAAATTCTTGGAGCCAAGCGTTTGAAGAGGTCATAAAATTGAGTTGGTCAAGTGGGAATTCGTATCCTCTTTTACACATCAGAACATTAACAAATTCATTAACTAAAACAACGGAAACGCTTTGTAAAGAACGGACAAAAGGCTTAAGTCTAATTTAATGTTGACGACAACAAATTTCGTGTTTGCAGTTGCTGAGCTTGAATAATGAAGAGATTTCTCGTTTGGCGAGAGCAAAATGGGAAGTTTTTACGTGCAAGTTCTCTGGAGAAATCAATAGTTAGTGCGAATCTTGTGTGGGTGGTGTGAATGAATTGCTTTTCGTTTTACCAGCAACCAACAAATTTGTAAACTGTGGTTAAAGTGTTTTTATGTTGTTGTTTTATTTTTTATTTTTTTATTTTTGGTTACTTATTTATTTATTTATTTATTTATTTAATTATTTATTTATTTATTTTTATTTGATAAGTTTATTAATCTAGAAAACTGAAAACTTTTTTTTTGCATGTTTTTTTTTCAATTTACCTTTTTCCATTTTACTTTTTATTAAAAGAAAAAAAATTTTAATAATTTTTTTATGAGTCAAATTGAATGTTTATTTTATTATTATTAAAACTCGTGCCAAGTTAGGTCTTTGTCTTGTCCTCCATTTTCTACTAGACTCATTGAATTTAATGCGTATTCTCAAGTGCGTCGTTAGATTCGCGTTTAAAAGTCATTACAAAAGGGGTAAAGGGAGGACTAATGATGGGTATGGCCCTTACCGATGTTTTTTGGAAAGTTGTCAGAAATTATTAAATGAATTTTTAACAATTTAGGTATACTACCATTTATTTTTTTTAAAAGAAAAGATCTTATAAAAATCGTATCTTAAATACTGTATAGTTGAAAGTAAATGGTGTGCGTAAAAAGAGCTCAGAAACCGAAAAGTGTGGAAAAGCTCAGATGGTATAATGGCAATTTCTTGCTTGGAATACTAAACTACTTATTTTTCTTTTTTTGGCCATATTTTTTTTTTCTTCCTTTTTCCATCTTGACTGTTCCGTTAAAGCGCCATTCATAGACATGAAAGCTATGGGAAATGGTTAGAAGAGATAAAGATAGAACGAATGCTTTCGTCAGCATCTTGGATTTTATATCATTTTTGAAAGAATTTTTTGAAAGTTTCAGTTTCAGGTGGTATTCAATTTGATATTTTATTTAACAAATTCAAATGTTTTGTTTTGTTTTCAGATGCATTTTAATTTATATTGCCTGAAAGCAAAAATAAATATTGGTAGTTGGTTTTGATTAAGCTTGTAACTGCTGCAATAGTTTAATTAAAGCCAATTAAAGCCATTTGCTTGTTTAATTTCTAGAAAGTTTTTAACAAAAACCCACAGTTGTACGACTGCGCTAAATATGAATGAACTAATTAATTACGTCAGAAAAAAAAAAAAAAAAATCAATATTGCGCATGCCTGACAGCGCTGACACTATAATGGATGAACTAAGACGGTTGAGAATTTCCAGGACTTTCAGACAAGTGGTTACACTAGGGGGTCCGATCTTACTGATTTTTCCCTGTCGTGTGACTTCCGGTGTAACTGCGATTTCAAAATGAAGGCGTTTTTCCCAGAAAATCCGATTCTCTCAGGAATTTACATAAACGAACGATTATTTTTATTTATTTATTTCAAATTTGAAAAAGTTTACTTCTGTAAAAATATAGAAACGTTGATGGATTAAAAAGATTACGCAATTAGTTATTATATTTTTCAAGTTAATACACCGTAATGAGGATTAAATTAGTTAATTAAGCATTAAAATGTTGTAGTCTATCCTTATTGGAATTTAACGGTGTTGCTTAGGACATTACAACGCAATTTAATTAGGAAATTAAAATTGGTTTGTAAAATAATTTAATTTTAATTTTTAATACATAATAAAAGTAGTATATTTACATAATTAACGCATTTGCGAATTGGTTATCGATACAGGGCAGTCTCTTGACGTAGTAATGTTGATTTATCTTGACGAAGCCACTGCTAAAAGATTCTTTTGCAATTTTCCAAATCAAAGCTCGCCACCTGACGTTCGTTGCGTTTAAGGTCGTTACAGGTCTTCCTTGCAGTCTTCCGATACTATTGGTAGTGGTGGTGGACTATCGATTTCGTATTCTCTTTACGAATTCATATAGAACAGTTTCATTACTTCACACACGTGCTCCTTTTAACCTCCTCGGCAAAATATGAAAAGAAATAAGAAACTCTGCAACAACTTACACGCGGATTGCAGGGGCTTCTGTTTGCACAATCTCGTGGGTTTTGTTTGCGATGAAAATATATGTTTAGAATATTTCTACTTTGTTTATGCTTTGTTAACGAATGTAATTTCTCATTTTTAATGCTCGTTGTATTTGTTTATTCTTTTTATTGTTTGGTTTGCGTTTCGAATGCATTAGCGTGATGTTGTTGCTTTTGATTTTAAGGGTAATCTGCAGGGGAATTTAAGAATTATTCTAATTATTTTATTAGAAGAAAGTTGCTTAGATATTGATTTACGCTAAACATTTAAATTGCATCATCCTGGGTATCTAATATAAACACACGTTGTGTGTGAAAATGAGTGAGGAAAAGAAATGTATAAATAAACGTATCATTTTACTTATAAAATGACTCTTCCGGAAATCCGAACTCGAAACATTTCGTAAATTTAAAATTGTGAAAACTCAGTGGGGGATAGACGTGGGGAAAAGAGTATATGAAGGAATTCAGATATACGCGAATAGAATGTGAGCAAACATAGAATTTCGAGATTGGACCAAGCTGACAGTTTTATGTATTGGATGAGCAAGAAAAGAAATTATTCCTGCAATTGTAATTCTCTCTGTTTCTCGTTACGATAAAAGGAAAGCTGACTAAAGAAAAAATACAGTTGACAGGTTTTATTTGGAATATTGAAGGCTGAATCACATGGAATCAGCCAAGTGCGAGTTTCAATTACAGGCGTCGTGCTTTGATTTTAGTAGGGTGCAGTTGCCGCTTCCCTGCAATTCGCTCGCAGGAAAGCACCGCACAGAGACTCGCTTCTCGGTCACGCAAATAAGTTTTACTTTGCTTCGTGTCTGTTACCGTCGACTGGATTTAAAATGAGATCTCAATAAAATGGGACTTTAAACAGTGTCTCGTTTACATACGAGTAATTATGGCAACATTAAACTGTGTTTGCAGGTGCATGTCGAAAACGAATGGCGGAGCATGTACTAAAAATGGAATGTTGTGATTCAGCTAGTGGCATAGTATTTTATGAATAGAGTTGTGCGCTTAATCCCCGAAGAAATGCATTTTGAGTTTGTCGCCTCCGTCGATGTTTCTTAATCCTCACCGCTTGAGAGAAATTGCTTCGTTTTGGCTCAAGTGCCCATCGCACATGCCTGCTGCATATTTTACGCTTCTCTGGTGATACATTTAGGTAACTATTGAAATGTTCATTCTACTTGAACATATGACACGCTTGACGAGCCTGTAAGGACTCATTTATAGTCCAAAGGGCCTTAGGCTTAGCTCTTTTCAACCGTAGATCCATTATAGTTAATGGCCTTGCCCCGTTATAAACTGCCCCTTAATCTTTCGCGAGCATGATGAGCGACGTGTATACAGATTGGTCGTGCCTTTGGTTATTCACGCAGGTCACGTAGCGAGAGAAGTGAGTGTAACTTGAGCTATGAATTTGTTTTCTACACTGGATAATCATATTAAGTTGCAAAGTAAACAATTCGCTATTGCTGCTGCTGGGATTAAGAGTCTTGTCGATCAATTGTATTTCAGTGGAACATTGAATAGCATGGATTAACTTTGATCCTCTTAGTGATGTCCTGATGTGTTGGCCCGCGATTTTTAGAACCAATATTAATTAATATGAAACTGGTTAATCTTAAAATCGATACTGTAAATATGCAGTTGCATGGAGCCGTCCGCTAATGTTTCTATTTTGAGTGTAATCTCGATTTAATTTTGGTTTGTTTGGTAACTAGATGAATCTCAGCAATGTTGTTTTTTCATTTGTTTTGCCACACAACTAACAAGATTTTTTTAAATGTTCAAATTGCTTTGTTAAAATCGCTGTCCACTCCGCTATTTTGTATTTTGTTTAACCAAACTTATTGGCGTGGACCAACAAGTGGTTTTTGAGTTTGGATATTTCAAAATTTTTGTTTTTGGTATATCGATTTTTAACTTCAAAGGGAATAAAATGATGCTATTTTGGTAAACAAAACGCATCAACCAATGGCAGAAAAGTTTCAAATGACGTATTTTCTTTTTCTTTAGCAAAGGAATAAACTAAAGGTCAAACTAATTTACATGTTTATTTGGCCAAATGCAAGCTGAGTTATGCAATCGTGGAAATTGTGGGTAAGCAAGTTCACTTTACATTTCTCACTGAAATTTGAGGAATGTCTAGATAACTCAATTAAATGGAGTAATCAATAGGTGCATTTTCGCGATAAATGAGTTTTTTTGCAAGTCAGGTGACTCAAGTTCGGTCGAAGCTTCAGAAAAACTCTTTGCCGCAAAAAGTGCTCGTGTGGATTCGAACAATACCGTTTGAACAATTCAAAATCCCCTTATGTTGCATAAAGAACTCGACTGCGATACATTAACAATGCAAACATAACAAAAGAAAAATCTAACAAATTAACCACCCGTCGGTAGACAGGAAGAAAAGAAGCCGCCCGAAGCTTTGTTTTTAAGTGTGTGGGTGTACGTGATCAACTAAAGATTTGATTGGCTGCTGTTGGTCACGTGGTACAGTTGGCAGTTTAAAATGGCGTTGATCGTAGCAGTGGTGTACGTGGGGGAGAGTAATAACGCGTTGCGAAGCAACAGGACACCCACCTAGTTTTAATAGAAAGAAAAAAGACGAAAATAACTGGGGAAAAAAGCTTAGAAGTGTAAAAATAACCCAAAAAAAATCAAATAAATTTAAAAAAAAAATTTACGTCATTATCAATTCTGTGGAACTTTTAAGAAACTCAGAATTACATTTTACAATTTTGCTGTAGGGTATTTTATGTTCAACAATAACAAGACCAAAGCCAAGGATTAGAACACGCTATACAAATATACAATCTTCTTTCAAACGAAATCAGCCTTGTTATTTTTGCCTGAGTTTTTACCGATCTTTTTATAAAGTTGTGTTGCTTGTTTACTGTTGTTAGTTTTGCGTCACCCTACCGCTAGATTAGCTAGTTGGCACTGCCCTCTAGCAGCTTTTGTCGTTTCTCTTTTGTTTGAAGAACCTTCCCTCAATGAGCCGTACTATCCTTTGACTCAAACAAAAGCCTCAGCCAAGCGATTGCATGGAAAAGAATTTTTTTTCCTCTTTTCTTCGACATCAAAAGGGATGAAATTAGGTTTAGTTACGTGAAAAATGTGACACTTTTTGTTATTTTCTTCAACATTAAACCTAGGTTACAACGTGATAAATCGGTTGCAAGTTGACTCCTATTGTGTTTATTTAAAACTTTTTTGTATTTTGTTTACTTAAAATCGTATCATCTATTTACTTTTTTTTTTTGTTTTTTTGTTGTCTATGCATACTTGAAATGATGGCACTTAGCAAAAAAGTCCATTAGATTCTTTGTTTTAAAATGAAAGTTTTTATTTACATTTCTTTGCCATTTAAAAACAGTAAACACGTATTTAAGGAAGACATGGCGTCCGATACGCATCAGTTGCGTTATCATTTGTCACGATTTCATCTTTTCTTTTTCTTTCCCGATGTAAGCATAGAGAATAAGCCACAGAGTACATCATAAAAGTGAATTTGTGCTTTTATTTTTCTATCCTAAACTAAATTCGTGATGTGAATCTGTCACGCACACACTTCTGACTTGGTCTAAGTACTTGGTGACATATCGATTCCTCAGTTGACCTGATTTATCACTGTCATTTGGTCCCACAGATGGGTCCTTACGATTTGTCCCGCTGGAATTACGTTATAGAACAATATATAAAACGAGTCAAAGATTCTTCGTCAATCACTTTTTTTCTTTTCGAAAAAAATATATATTCAGAAAAAACAGCACAAACATTGATCATAAAGAATATTCAAGAGACACTTATCTAGTTTAACCGAATTTAAGCTTTATTTATTCGTGGTAATTCGAGAAATGTTGTTTTTCCTCTAAAACTTCAATGCTTAGCACTAGAAATGGAAAGAAACTGTGAATTTTTAAACAGCTTTAGTGCTGCGAGATCTAATCAATTGATCCATTTCTTTGTTGTTGTTTTTTAGCTTTTATTTGGTTTTTTTTTTTTTTTTAAATGCAGCTGTGGCACAGTAAAAGCTTCTAATATCACAAACGAAAATAATCCAAAAAGTTTCAGTATGAAAAGTAAACTTGTAAATTTATTCGGAACAAAATGTGGAATAATAGAAATGGTAATTGTCTTAAATCTCTGTAGGATGAGATTGAATTTTCCACTTATAGGTCGTTTTCTTGCTCCCTTTATAAGAAAATCCAATTGAATCCCAATACCTTCTTCTCTTCCTGTCTGAAGGAGCGTTCTCCACGGAGAACTAGCAATTGCCGCAGAATGTCAGCATTGGTGAGTGACAGCTAATTAATGTCGTCTTCATGAGAATGTGAGCTCGCGATGTGATGGCAACGGATCACCTGTTGTCGGTGCAGTTTTTTAGATCAGCATTATTTGAACGATCTTCACTACACATTTCTACAATCTATTTTCTTAATTATCTTCAGATGTCACATTTTTTTTTAATTCGATGAGAAGGAATCGATTAAGTTGAGTTGTGTTTAATGTTTAATTAGTAGTTAACGTTATCGTGATTGAGAGTTTTGACGCCTGTGTGCACTTTTATAACCGGTTTATATATCTACTCTAGATTAACACGAAGTTTTTTAACGGGCCAAAAGTGTTAATTGCTGCTGCATAAAAACAATATATTTTCAGCAATGAACGGAGAAAAAGCGTTTTGCTATGTGATTGGTGTTGGCGATTGCTGTTTAACGAGTTTTCTAGTTTTCCATGATTTTATTTTAATCCACACGTGTCATAACGATAAAGAAACTATGTTTCTTCAGAAGAAAAAAATTTGCGTCATTAAAACGCTTTTTATGTTTTTATATTTTTCTCTCCCGTTTCGTGCAGGCGATTATATATGCGCCTTCGCTTTAGTATTGATTTTCGGTTGCGGACAGGTGGTTGGTTGTTTTTATTACATCTTGTTATAATGGGGATAAAAAAACTAAAAGTTTCAACTTTGTAAATTATGAATTAATAAATTAGAAGGAATTACATTAGATGGGTGTATGCTTGTCAGATTTTAGTATCATTGCGATGTTCTTAAGAATCTAAAGGATTACTCGCTTCGATATTCAAAACACGAAGAGTATACCACAATTTATGTTATTTTAAAACATAAATTTTAAAATAATGTTTACAGTCTATGCTTTTTGTATTGAAGACTGAAATATGCACATTTTTCTTGGTGGCGACTGCTTAGTGACTAGTTACCGAAACAGCCGGGCTATGTAAATACGAAACAATATAAATTTGAAATTGATGCAATAAGTTTATCAATTGTTTATATTTTTAATAGTGAATTAGGATTAAATTTAAAGTAAAATTGCCATAAATTCTCTCATTGAGCGCGACATGCCGAAGCAGTGTGGTATCCTTTACTGTGCGGCTGGAAAGCTAACCTGTACAATTATAACCTGGGTCTTTAATTGAGTGCTGTTATTCTGTACGTATATGTTATACATAACGGTTTTGATCAAAACGAACAATTTTTGAATAAGTATTAATTATTTCACTTGAAAACAGCATTTTATGTATTATGTCATCCAAATAAGTGAAGAAAAATAACATTTCAAACCGACTTCATTTTCTACTTTGTACGCGGGTTTTTATTATTACGCGAGTCTCCATTAGTACATGGGATAATCTAGATTTTCTAATTAGAATGCAGGTGTTCTATGAAAGAACTTACAGTATCCCCTTTGGCATTCTGCAAAACGCAAACTGAACAATTTTACCTTAAATTTAATGTATTGATTATCTTTTAGTTTCAACCTATGACGTCAGAGACAGTTAATGGTGCGCATTAATTCTTAAAAAGATTAAATAAAATCGGTCACATTAAAGCAAATAGAACATTGATTATCACCTGTTTGATAAATGACCGTTGTGGGATTCAACAACAGGTGACAAGAGGTTGTAGATGCTTCCGTATAGGTTGTTTAATAGGCTATTTAAGACCATACCAGACAGCAGGGATCTGCAATAATAAAGAGCAGTAAAACAACTACTTGGAGGCAATTAAGGGACCCAGTTACTCGTTTTGTAGAACGAGCAATTATAAAACTTAACGCGAGGGATTTGTACAGTATATTACTATTTAGACATTTTTAAATGGTTGAGACTTAGCGCAAATTAATCATAAAACTAACCCACTGTATAATTAGGGTTCAGATTCATCTAGAAACAGTCTATTTATTAAATAATCTAATTATGTATTAATTCAATTTTATTTTTTAGACAAAAAACTGAGAATAATGAAACACAGTGGCATCACAAGATGCAATTTAGTGTTTTGATTGAGTTTTCCCTTAGAAAAAAATTTTAATTTTTATAAAAATAAAAATAAAATAGTATTTGTAAAGTAATTTCTAAATTGCAACTAATTCTAGTTAGATTGTATAGGTTACACTCGATGCTTTAAAAGATTTGAATTTGAATTAATTTAATTGAAATTGATTTTTATTAGATTTTTGTTTTTGTTGTAAGACTTTCTTCTGAGAAACACGACGGGCAATGAAATTGCTAATGACTTAGTAATGATTTAGAAATATTTAACGATTTGATACGTAAAAAAAATGTTGGGGTTTGCAATTTTTTTTTTTAAATACTTTGCACATTTTTTCTCGTATTTTTGGAAGTTTTAATGACGGCGTGCGTGTTTAAAAGACAATCAAGTTGAGGAATTTCAGCAAATGGGATCTGTTTTTAGCACAGCTCGGATTAAGCCATTTATGCAGATATAAAGTTAGTAATGCCAAGTTTTTGAAAGGGAAATGTTTTATCGTTGTAAGAAAGTGTCGTAAAAAGGATTTTAATATTTTATATTTTATTCAATTTTTTCTTTTCATTTTTTAAATATGGAAGTGACTAAAATTGAGTAATAAAAATGACACCAGTTGTCGCGTTTTACGTTTGAAAAATAAGTCATTTTCTTGTGAAATTTTATTGATGGTGTATTACGGGCATTATGTAAGAATATAAAAATTGGAAACACCTTATAGTACTGTTTTATGGGTCGTAAACAGAGTATACGTATATTGTCTCGTGTCCAAGATTAAGTACAGAATAAGGATGATGGATATTACGTGTACGCAATAAAATATTAAAACAACTTAAAATTAAAGCCACACATTAAAAACAGTTAATTTATTTTTGAACACTTGGTAGGTGATTTATCATTTTCAATTTGACTTGGAGCCAGCAGTAAAAGGCGAAAATTCATTAAATTGTTAGTTTTTAAAAGTGTAATTTATCATTATACACTTTACATGATATAAGAAATAGAATTGACATGAATTATAAAGAGAAAAATGGGGCTTAAAAAAAATATTGACTTTTTCCCTTCTTAACTTACCCAGTTTTACATGGCTTTAAAAATTGAACTTTTATATATTTTTTTATTTTATTCCGTATTAAGCGGAGCTTTGTAAAAAGAAAAAAGAAAGTGAAAGGAACTGCGCTTTAGATTTTTCTTCAGTTTTCTGAAGGTTTTCTTGTCGTCGAGTGTGCGTAAGTGCACTTTTTTTTTAGGATTAAAAAAGAAAAAAGAAAATATTGCAAGGGGATTTAAAGTAATGAAATAAAAAATTGTCCTGAGTTTTTCTGTCTAAAATTAACGTTTTTATTTCTATACTTCTATATATCAGTCTGCTTACTTGATTAAGCAAAAGAGGTATTTCTTTTTCTATGAAAAAGGTCACATTTTGAATGTGTGATGGATTTTCACAACACGTTTCATTTTTTCCATATAGTTATCAAAAGATCAATTAAAAGCCTACTGTAATATTACACAACATTTACATTTAAAATAAATAGTTTTTTTTTCTTCTTTTCTAAACACAAGATAAGTTTACTATTGTCCTATTTACAGGTTTACGTGATGATATCTGATTTAACTGCTTCGAAAATACAAAATCGATCGACACAAACACTGAAAGAAACAAACAGTGGCTGCGGTAACATTTGGATATGGAAGAACTTTAAGTTTGAGGATGCAATCATTTTACATTCGAGTTATTATTTTTTTTTAAATTTAAAAACCGTTTGCGTCAACTAACTTCTTAGCAGTTCTTTCAAACAACTCTTATAGGTGAACGATGTTCTAAAATGAGTTTGAAATTATCAATTACCGTTATAATATTTATTATACAAAAAGCGACAAATCTGGCTGATTTGTTTTGTTTTGAAAATTGATCGTTTATTGCCAGAATTGAATGTGGTTTTGTGGAATTATGATTTCACCACTTATGACATTACTTTTAATATATATGAAGTTTGGAATGTTAAACTCCCATAAAACTTCATTTATTCTTGATAAATGTATTAATTAAAGTTATAATTGAAATTCCGCAAGGTTTCTGAATAGTTAACGCAAACGGTTAGTTAGTTTTGTATAAAAAAAAACCAAAAAAACACATACATTTTCGAAAATATATTACAAATTTTGTTGCCAAATTCGAAGTCATTATGGAATCGTTTGTCAACATATTTTAAAGCTAATTACGTCAAGAGTAGAATTAATTATTATTTTTTCTTTTCGTTGATTTGTAATGTTAACATAATGACGTAACGATTTGTCTTTAAAACCGTATTTCTCACTATTGTCTTTCACAATTTTTTTTAAATCCCATTATATTATAAGCATTGAGCACAGTACAATCAGGAAAGAATTTGCCATCAAAAATAGACTAATATTTATACAATTAGCAATCTTACTTATAAAATCAAAATTAAGTACAAAATAATAAAAAAAAAATAAGAAGAACCTAAAGCAATATGCCGTAAAAACTAAAAAAAAAAAAAAAAAAACAATTCAAAATTTGCATTTTTGCATTCTATTTAACATTTGAGGAATTTGGCATCCTGGAAGATGTAACAAAATCAAATGGATTGATTTATTTATAGAGTTTCGCACCGAATTCCTTAGTTCAAGACGGCATTTAAGCCAAGAGGTGGACATTTATTTCAATTACGGCGTCATTAGATCAAAAGTCTCATTTACATTCTTTTGAAACACTAAATACCGCTTATTAACTTTGAGATTTCGTAAGGAAATTATAATTCAAATGTATAATTATCGAAATATTATGAAGGTCAGAAATTACAATATTTTTTATTTTATTTTATTGAAATTGATTGTACGATCAGCGAAACGCAATTTCTTTAGAAAGATAATTAAAGATAGTTGTTATTTTACTGTTTGAAACTTGATTGACGATATCATCGTATTCATTTCATTGAAAGCCCAGTTCTATTTGAACTCAATTTATGGACTAGTTTCTGTAAACAAACTCATTAAAATAACTGGCTGGAAGACTTGTTGTCCAGATTTTGTTTTCCCCATCACATAAACCCTTTTATTTTCATGATGTATGCTTTATCGCCAAACCATACAACATAAATTAAATGGTTTGTTTGCAGAAAATATTCCTGGATGAACAAAATTGAAAAAAAAAAAAAAAAAAAAAAATGTATATTGAAAAAAAAAAAATTGATTGACATTTTATAAGACAAGATAAACACATCACTTTTGATATTTACTTTGTTTAAATAGTAGAAAACATTTTTTAATCCACGAATTTGGAATGAGTGTACAATACCTTTAATGTGAATCCGATTCGGCTCGACTCTCTTCCACGAATGAACTGAGATGTAAAGTAGGTGGGAACATTGTAACAATCCTTTCTTTGATGCTAACTTCCTCTCGAAGAGTGCACCTGCACAAAATCTTCTTGAAGGCGTAACGAAAATCGCGACTGAAAAGCGCGTACACACAAGGATTGACAGCTGAATTACAATAACCAAGCCAGAAGAAGACGGAGAAGAGGGAATGGGGAATACAAGAGTGTCCTTCCGAACAGAAGGCTTCGACTAAGTATATCGTGAAGAACGGCAACCAACAGAGAATGAAGCCACCTACTATAATTCCGAGCGTTTTAGCCGCTTTGGTTTCTGTCCTAAACCGCTTGACTTGAGCTTTAATATTTCTTTTTCCCATGCGGGCAATAACAGCCCCACTTCCGCTCGTTGGAGTGTCCTGGTGCGTAGATGAATTGAAGTCATCTCCCGCTCCGATAGCTGATGAAGAAGGGTCGTCTATGTCGCTCGTATTGCTGTTGGTTCTGCTCTTTGGACCGTGGTTCGCTAAGAGCCATTGATGTTGCGCTGTTTGTTTACTCTTCGTATTGTCCTCGCCCTTGATTTTTTTCGCGCCGAAGAATTTGCCTCGACCCGCAGGTGGGAAAGTGACACTAGTCCGAACTCCCTTGAGACCGACTCTCGAGGACGGTTTGATTTCTTTGTGTTTAAAAGAGGATGAGGTTGAAGTTGTTGCGTGCGATGAGCATGTGCCGTTCGATTTAACACTATCACTTCCGCCGGCGTAGAAGTCGGTGCTCGAGCGTCCTTTGTGGATCCGCAGAGTCAGTCTTTGCTCCTCGAACCTACCGCCCATGGTGGTCGTCTTGAAGCCTTGATTAATGGCGCGCGTTGTTTCGACTGCTGCACGGTATATGCGCCAATAGAAGAACATCATGACGAGCATGGGCAGGTAGAAGGAACCCAGTGCGGCGTAGATACGGTATCCGCGGTCGGACACGAGTTCGCATTGGCATCCGCGTCGTGGCGAAGTGCTTGTTAGGTTAGTCCACGAGTCGAGGGTGCCGTTGCTGCTGTTATTAGCAGCGCTATCCAACGAGGAAATGTTTGATATCACTGCGGCTTGAATGGGCTCAGTTTGGACAGTTGTCATTAGCCCCGGTAAACAGATGATGAATGACACGCACCACACTCCCGCTATAAGAGCTTTCGCACGAGGAGGACTCATCAGGTTGGGATAACTCACGGGCCTCGTTACTGCTAAGTAGCGGTCTAATGAAATTACGCACAGGTTGAGAATGGACGCGGTGCATAGCCATACGTCTACTGCTAACCACATTTTACACCAGATAGTTCCGAACAACCACACGTCTAAGACTTCGTAAGCTGTCGAGAACGGGAGAACGGCAAGCCCTACCAACAGATCAGCCACGGCTAAGCTAACAATGAACAGATTAGTGACTGTGCGCAGTTTGTGATGAACGAAAACCGCCATCACTACTAAGGTGTTACCGCCAATAACCACTACGTTGATGAGGCCTAAGATGACGAACGAAGCCAAAACACCTGCGTCCTTTAAATTTGCATCTCGGAGTGGTTCCGAACAAGGATGCACATCATCATCATCAGCATCTTCGCTTTCTTCCCAAAAAACTGCGTTTCTGGCAACTAAAGTAATGCTGGAGTTTATCATAAACGACCAAGGAACGCTCCAATTTTCCATGGCCCCAACCTGCCCAAAAAAATAATAATAATGAAAATTTAAAAATAATAACACGAGCAAGTTTTTCATTGGATTAGGTGATGTTGAGGTCTGCTTTCGGTTAAATTAGATTAGAATTTAGTATTTCAAGGTTAGTAGAGCAGACGCGAACACTCAAGCGGCAATTTTACTTGATAACTTCTTAAAGGACTTCGGTTTCGTTTATCGAATGCCATTCCTCCGACACATTTTCTTGGTAGGGTGAATAACACTCCAAATTCAATGTGTTTTACTTAGAATTAACCAGTCAGTGGTTGTATTTTTAGTTTTTGTGACGACATTTTTTGTCGGCTTTTTAAAGCCCGCTGCCAAGAAAGATTTTGGGAGGGAAAAAAGTTGTACTTTCATTCAAAGAGGTTGGTACAACTTCATAGTTGTTCTGCAAGTTCAATGATCTAATGTCAAAAAAAGATGTATTTCTGTCTGGGTGTAATTAGGAGTTAATCCAACCCCTGTTAAGTATAAGTTTTGGGCTGGAAATAGATTCTATTGATAAATAGCGGTTATAAATAGGAGAATGTGTATATTTTAAATCGTCATTGCTTCAATAAATTTTTTAAAATTATTATATACAATTATTAAGGTCGTAAAAATGATTAATGATTAATTTAATTAACACAATTGACGTTTCTTAACTCTTGGTTATCACATTAAAACAGGAACACTTCAACAATTATACTTTTAATTTTTTTTGTGGTGTTTTTTTGGTATTATTTTTTTTAAATTTTGAACTCTTAAACCGAAAAAGATTTAAAAAAAAAAAAAAAACTTACATCAACGGTTGGACAATTTGTCTTATTTTTTGAGGACTGCTCTTTGTTGACGGCTTCTCACTTTAGCAACACTTTGGTTTAAAAGGATCGAGTCTTCCGGAAGAGGGCTCTCGTTTCCGTCACCTTTTGTAATGTAAGCATGAAAATGCGGATGTGAAGTGGCTTTCGGTGTGGGTTTTCTTGACATCCGCTGATGTGGATACATTAGAGCAGACGACACAATTTCATCATTCACTGGCATTGCAGTTTGCGCGTTATTTGTGGTTCCGTTCGATAGTTCGTAATGTGCTTGTATTTATAAATCGGTGGTATGACTAGGGCATCTTTTTAAGCAGCCGGATATCTTTGTAAGTGCGAGACGTCCTTTTGCTGGTTTCGTGTCTGCAAATGGAAAACCCATACAGAGATAAGCGAATGAAAAGTAAAGTAGAACACCAGACGTGCTATTATCGTCAATTGATAGGAGAAAAGTGCTTACTTAGAGAGTGCAAATATTGAGTTAGGTTAGAACAAAGGAGTGGGCTCGGTAATAGTTTTCTAGGTTTTAACACAACGCTGTAATAGAAAACAACTCGATGCGAAAGGATTATCGATGCGGTGTTTTGCAAAGTTAAAAAAAATCGAATTACGTTTGAAAAATAAATTTATAATTTGCGGGTTTTTCTTCTTCTTTATGTATGATAATCTCGGTCTTGCAAAAGTTAATTAGAAATTTATGATTGATAAAGTGCTGTTGGCTAGAAAATCTGTGTATGAATTGAAAATTAAATGGGCATACATTTATAAAATAATTAGGAAAAATGTTTTTCCTTTTTTTGGTGCAATTTGCCGTTTATTTTGTTAATGAATTTTTATTTTTACTTTTTTTTGACTGAAAATAAATTCGGAGGTAAAGAGATTCCTAAAATACTTGTAAAAGACTGTCGGTATTACCCCATTTCTGCCCACTCACTCTTTCTTTTGTTCTCTCATTTTTATGCCTTTAAGTGATATTCTAGGAATTACTGGAATGGCTTGCCAAGTTGGAACTTTATCTTGTCAGCAACATTGCCTGTAGAGCATTTCAAAACATGACATCATCGCGAATCACATCCACGCCACTAACTCAATTTCGCGGCCTCTATCATAGTCAAATTGGCTACAACGCATTCAACTTCAACGTCAATTTTTCCCCTTCTTTATTCAAAAGATCCCAGATTACGAGGCTGTGTAGAACGAAAAACTGTGTAAATGGCGTTTGTTGGGAGTTGGTATAGCGCATTTATGGACGGGATTGCATTCAGTCAGGCGAGACGAGCTGGACAGGCGTCGTAGTAAACTTCTTCATGTGGAAAAGAAAGTGTCGTAACTAAAAACGATCGTTTTTAACTAAAACAAAAGGGCTGTGTGTGCAGTTACGCCTTTGGTTTCGCGTTTTACAATGAGTGATGGGTTTTTAAAAGTAAATCTTGTCAGATGGTTATGTAATAATGTTGACCTTTGCGCATGTCTTGGCAATAATTTTCGATTTTTTATTTTTATTTTTTTGTGATTTTTCTATATATTTTCTTGCAGTGAACTATAGATGTGGTCAGGTGGGTCAATATGCCTGTCGGTGTAAAATAGGCAATAAATTTGAGTCGAGCCGTCAGACAGTTTTGTTGATAATCGTAATTTATAAAGTGGATTTAGTATGTCACATAACCACAGTGCACAGAAAAAAGGGAAAATATGTTATTTCTTTCTTAGTCTGTGATTTAAAGACGACATTGCATGCTTATTTATGTGGTAAGGGTCCAATGTTAGAGATTTAAAATTGTGTTATAGTGTTATTACTGAATCTTTTTTTGTGTGTGTGTCTAGACTGTGAAACAACATTATGGGTTGATGTTGCAATTTGTTTGGTTTAATACTTGAATAAAAATGAGAGTATGTTTACGCATCAAGGTTTGTGGGAAGAAACAATTTTTACATGAATGAATATTAAATGTTTACTTTATTACATTGAAAAATATGAATTAAAAATTGATTTTTGTTGGAGATATTGTTTGGAATATCACCACCAGTTGGGGTTCCGTCTAATAAGAGAATAAGTCTTTACTTTCTGTTTGACCTTACCTACAAGCAAGCAAATTTATCCAATTTCTTGTTTAAATCTTGGACGAACCAGAAAACAACCAATACCCACACATGGTCTTAACAATTTTCATTATATAAAGGGGGAAAATGTTGCGTTTGTTTTTGAAAACAATTTCTTAATTTGTTTTCAAATCTTTACTTTACTTTTCTGTTTTTTTTTTTTTTCTCTTTGTGAATTAATAAGCATACAAAAAAAAAGTTGTTTAAGAGCTTTAAATGCCGGAGAAAAGAGACTTCACCATTAAAATTTAACAAAAATAGATTTCGAAGCTTCAATTGGAAACAAGAGGAAATAAATAAGTGAGCGTATTACAAAAATAATGCTGTAAGCTATTTCTGATTTAAGCACACAGTCACAACTAATACATATACATTTATTATTCTTTAACGTTGAAAGCTAGGCTGTATTAAAGAATTATCAATTGTAATTATTGAAAGGAAACGCTGCTTGTTTTTTTTTCTTTTTTATTAGGGGCTTTCCTTTTAAATTTGTTTGGTATTATTGAATTAGTGTAAGTTTCGAATCCAACTCGAACTAGCAATAAAACGCTTTTTTGGTAGTCAAGTTTTCCGAATCTAATTTTACTGCATTAAACATCTTAAAGGCTTAATTTAATTCCAAAATAATATGCACAAAAATTGTCTGAGCTGGATAACTTAAAGTACATTAAAAACCATAGCAGTTTCGAGTCGAATTGAATTATTACTCACAAAAAACAGTCAATAAATCTGTTAAAGCAAAGAAAAACATATCGCTCGTTAGTAAACAAACAAGCGCTAAATATATTTGATAGTTAAATGGCAAACTAGCTACATGACATAAGTTTTTATTGTTTAACGAGATTAATAAATGTAATTAAAATTAAAAAGTTAAAAAAATTTGCATTGCGCACATAGTTTCGCCTCTTGAATCTTGATTCAGAGTTACCTTTTACCTTTCAGTAGATGTACAGAATTAATTAAACATTTAAGCTTGGAATTTATTAAAGTTTACTCTGGCTTTTGAGCGTAATAATTTTTTTCTTCGAAAGTTCAAGAGAGTATTGATCGTTTGTTTTAAGATATTTTTTTATATTAATTATTGGTTGTATCGTTTTTAAATTAAAGGCTGTAAATGTGAGTTGTTGTTTGCTTTTCAAATTATCATAACACTAGGTCTGGCTGGCTATTCAACAAGGTGTAATTTGATAACCATCAATCGGTAATGAGGAACGGGGGACCTGCAGTTCAATTCATGTGAATCCGGATTTTTTGCTTTTACAACCGTGTTAATTATTCCTAATATTCATTAATTACTCTTTCAAATTTCCTTATTGGGAGTAAATAATGATGTAATTTGTCGTGCTATGTATATAAAAGGCGTGTTTTATTCGAACGAAACTGGATCGTTCGATTTCAATTAATTATAATCTCTTGTCCTTGGATCATTTCTGAATAGGCAGAGCAATTAGGAGCTTAAGAGTTTCAACATGTATTGTGAAAATATCTTATAATTTTGATCTGTTCTTATACCTTTCCGGAAATTGGTATTGTTTTTGGAACAACTGAAAATGGCACATAGTGGGAGTTTTTTATTGTGTTGGTAATACATTTTGCTTGATTGATAGAAATCACACCCGTGCTTAGCGTGCGGCCGCACCGGGTTTACAAACTTAAGAGACGACTTTAGCCAATCTTTCATTAGGTGCATTCAATCTCGAGAAGGTAAATTGACTTCTTCGTCTGAAATGACTTCGCTAAACCGGATGTGACGTTTTTTGCAACACATCTCTGAGAAGTCAACTTACAAAAATTCAAAGAAGTGGATTAATTTTAATTCTTTTTGAAATTACTTCTTTGACTTATAGACGTGACTTATCTCTTCTGCGCATGCTTATTTGGCAAGATGTTACCATCTTTTTAGTTTATTTTTGTTTTAGATCTTGTTTCCTAATTATTAGTAGTTATTTTAATTTAAATCCACAACCGAAATTTTTAAGGTATAAAATTAATTTTATTTATGTTTTAATGGAAATTTTTAAGTTGTTTGGGACCTTAAAATTGTCTGTTTAGATATAAAAAAAATTTGTTTTGGACCTTAAAAATTCTGATTGTGAGTTTAAATCACAATAACTTTACTTTAAGGTCGTTTTAGACTTTAAAATTGTCCGTATAGACATAACAAAATTCGATCTAGACCAAAAAGATTTATTTTATACCTAAAAAATTCCGATTGTGAGTTTAAAACCAAAATAACTTTACTTTTATATCTAAACGGACAATTTTAAGGTCTAAAAATGTCCCTTTAGAGATAAAGAAATTCGTTTTAGACTTTAGATCGGCTGCCATATTGTTGCTTTTTAGCGCATGCACGTGCATTAACAACTGGTAACAATTAAGTGTGTTCAATCAAGACGTGACTTCTATAAGTCAATTCTTTAAGGATAAGTCAATTTACCTTCTCGAGATTGAATGCACCTAGTGTTTTCACTCCACTTGCATATATTTGTATTATTTTGCAATGAAAGTTTTTTTAAAGTCTATTTTATTACATTATTTAACCTGTTTGTTCTTTAAGTTCGAACAAGCAAGAAGAATTTTTTGTGAATGTATCTCCACAAATAATAATCTTTATTATACTTTTACTTTTATTACCCACTGTGTACACAAGAATGTGCTAGGGCAAACATCTGAAAATGTTTGTAACAAAGTGCGTTGTTGAAATCTCATAAATAGCGACCACTAATGAAAATATTGGAAGCACCGAAGGGGCACTAACGAAGCACTCTCAGCATTGGTGTTAACAAATCGACATTTGGACATACATGAGGGGCAAAGTTCCCGGCTCCCAAGTCCCACATAATTTCCCCTATTATTAAGGATACTAGATTGTATGACACAAAAATAGTACATGTAATCCAAATACGACGATTTTTTTTCAATTATCATTGGTTTTTCTAGCTTTTTTTTTTTTTTGGCTAAGATTTCAAGGATTGGCATTCAGTGTACATGGCATCCCTCTAGACCAGAAAAACTCTTGAAGCCAAACCCGTTTAATGTATGGTAATACTAAAAGCTTTTTCTAGACCGGGCACTGCGCACTGACCCATGGTTCTGAAGCCATAATTCCTTCTTCTGCTAGACTGTTGATTAAGCACAATCATTGAAAGACCTTTTATTATCTTTATTTCGTGCCAAACTCTCAGTCTTATACAGTATTGTTTACAGAATATAAAAATTACTCTCTTTCCAGATGATTATAGACTGGCGCGCAGTCTGAAGAGACAAAAGAGTCTCCCGGAAGACCGGGTGCCAGGTCTAGAGAGAGAGTCTCCTTGGAGACTGAGCATCCCTATAGCCCGGACTCTTTTTCCTGGACTTGCCTGTGCCCGGTCTAGAGGGAGTTCACTGTAATATAATATAATACAATCACATTTTTTTCTATAAATCAGTAAAAAAAATTGTAAAAACTTTACACATGCTAAACGGAACGTGTACTCTAAAAAGAATTTTAATATTTTTGGTGATGATCCCTGATGAGGATCGAAACGGTTAAGATTTTGCTATGAAAAATTAATTTTCAATAATAATATTTTGCAAAAAAATCAATGCAATTGTGAAATTCAGTTTGTGCTGATTTCTTGAAAGATGTTGACTGCCAAGTTTGCAATCAATGGATTTAGCTGATTTGGTTGAACATTTTATTGACATTTTAAACAATGGCTATTATATTAGTGCGGCGTTTTTATAAAATGCGTAAACAACAAAGTTGTTTGTTTAGTTAGTATATGATTGTTAGTATCTAATTCATATCTTATCTTTCTAAAGTGCGTAGTCGTTAACTCAAGGATGCACTGTGAAAAAGCTGAATGAATGATGTTGAAAACGTTTCTTTTCAAATGCGACAACCAACTGAATTTATCTCGGATTGTGAGCCACTAATGAAATAGTAGAAAGCTTTGTAACATTCATTTTAAAACCATTTCTATAGTGTGTCTTTTTTGTGTTGTTTGTACGTTTAATGGTTAATTTAAACGATTTAAAACTACCGGTATTCTTGTGGGTCTTTTTTTCTTCTTTATTTTATTGTTGACAATAAATAATGGTAGTTTAGTCCAAAATTTATACTGCAATTTAAATAACGTATAAAAGTCAATTTCAAACAATAATACTAAACATTTTGCTGGGTGAATAGTTCTTTGTATTCTTTTGTTGGCTTTCATCAATTTTTCTTCAGGAAATGTCGAAATACTGTATTCATAAAATATTCATTCGGGAGTTATGTAATATTAAAAGATGACGTTTATAACAATTTAAAAATATGGAAGTGTAATCATTCAACTGTCTATGAAAATATTACAACAACATAGTGTTTCTTTTCTGTTTTTCATAATTTCCGAAAATGTTTTAATTTTTATAAGTAGATTACAAAATCAATGTGTTAAATGCAGGTCGAACACGTGTAATTTGTTAATGAGCTAAAACACATGTTAGGGCGTTAGGGGTATGATGCTCTCATTGAGCGTGGAATGCCGATTCAAATCTGACCCTGTACTGCGCAGCCGGAAAGCCAACCTGTGAAATTAGAGTGCGGGTATCCGGTAGAGCGCGGGCGCACTAAAAGAGAGGGGGAGAGAGGTTGATCGTATGATTGTGTGGTACGTGTAATGAGGAAAGAAACTGAACAAAATAAAGTTGTAATCAAAGAATCAAACACCTCAATTTCGTCCAATGATGATGTTTGAATTTTTTTTTTAACACGTGTAGTAAGTTGGGGTGACGGGATTTTTGTTGTGCAATTAGAGCACGGGTTTTCAATGAGAGAAATTTACGGTAATTAATTAATTAAAATTGCATTATTATTTTTGACAAGTAGTTAATAACTCATGGAAAATATCATTGAATCGATGAATTAAGAACTGCCAAGTATTGTCCACGAGGTAAATTAAAATTAGACTGAGATTTCAGCTGGATACCTTGTCAGATAACTTCAGATTCTACGATGCAGGAAACATTTTGTATTTTGAGAAAATTCATGTTCGACCTCCTGCCGTCAAATTTCTGGTTGAAAAAAAAAAAAAAAAAACGAATCGGCTCAGTCTCCATGACGTCCAGAGCCGGGAAAGTCGAGACCAGATCAGACGTTTGTCAGACGGGTGCTCTACCAATTAAGCTATCCGGGACTCCAACAGAATCACGAACCGAAACACTCTTAATCAACCAAAGCAGTAGAACACTCGTTCGGCAACCGGGAGATCTGGGCTTGACTCTCAGCTCTGAATTCCCACGAAGTCCATCATGGGAATCCAAGCCGATTTGTTTTTTTCAACCAGAAATTTGGGGGCAGGAGGTAGACCCTGAATTCTCTCACAGCTTGATACACATTTGGTACACATTTTTTTTCTTTAGCCATACAATACGAGCATTCGTCCGTATAAACATGTGTTATAATTCCAGCAAATCTCCGCACCTTTTGGACCAATTTTCTGCGGAATAGACGACCACTTTAAATTTAATTTGCGATTAAACTTTAATGTTTAGAAATTTAAAAGCTGTAATTACGAATTTATGTTGATTGTGTCACTATTTCCGCATTGCAAATTAAGCGATTCTCAAGATATCAATTTCCATACAAAAGGTTGTTTATGAGGTTTAAAAGCTTTTAGTCCAATCCCACGAGTTGATGCACTGAGGCAAAGAATAAGTTGCACTCCTTGATCGAGAAAGCTGAAATTTCCACGCTTCGTAAATTATTTCTGCCCAGCCGGCCCTTGAGAATACATAGTCATTTGTGGCTCACTTTCACTGAAAGCTATAAGTGGATGAATTATCTCAGATTTATTTCTGACATTCTTAAATCGCCGTGCCCGTGTGAAAATGCATCACCAGAGTTTTGCTTTTGATTTGAATTTTGTGATATTTCTTTATTTTCTTTATATTGCTGTTGCTGTTCTTTAAACTGGTGGAAGCTTTGATTAGATAGTTTTTACAGTGTGGGGGGTTTGTGGTTGTGGTTGTTTGGTGGATTAAATTGCCCTTTTAAACGCTTTACTCGGGAATGCTTAAACTGAGAAAAGAGAATGTGTAGTGATGAATAGTGCACACTCAGCTGATTTATTATTTCATTTGTACGTACAACAAAATGTTTTTAAGAAGATTGATTTGGATAATTCGCAGAAAGCGAAAGCAAAATGTGTGCACTCTAAATTTTGGTTAAAGGAAAATTCTGGTGATTACAGTGGGATTTACCTTTTTAATCAACTTCTCAGTGTTTGGCGCCGCAAACCTTGATAATTATTAAATGACTGTGGCGTTCACCAAAGTACACATTGTTGAGGCGCCGAGGGGTTAATAAAACAAAGTATGAAAGGGTTAAATTAGAACAGAATGGGTTTGGATTATGGTTGCATAAGTGACAAGCTGGCAAGATTCCATCGAGGGTAGTTGCGTTCAGAAATGTGTCAAGATCATCGCTCAGATGGGACTGAGGCGGCTTCTTAGCATGCACTTGGCCAAATTGATTAGCGGAACACGAAATAAACAACTCGTTAAGGATGTATGAGCATTAGTTTCACTTTAAGCTAAATTGCTCGTTCACCGCTTCTATGGATGCATTTGGGAAAGCAAAAAAAAAAAAATGCTCATTGGGACAGAAAAAATTCAAATAACTTAGAAAAAGAACTTTCTAAACTGTGAAATTTTTTGCATTTTGCTCTCTTTTATTATGTGTTTAAAGGGTTCCGAGCAATTTGTGATGACGTAGGGTAAACCATCATTCTACTTCGAAAGCAGGTAAAACTATTTCGGCCGTTCTCTTCAATTTAATGGGCGTTTTGTGTCGTTGATGAGTCAATGTTTTCCGTGCCGGTAGCTGACAACTGGTAGTTGGGACTTAACTCGTTTTGTAGGGGCTAGTTTTGCAAACAACATCTTGAAAACATTTTACACTGTCGTCAATCCATAGCAGTACACATGTATAGTTATTTTTTGTTGTAATTAAACCGAGTTAAAAGAAAAAATCCATTTGGTGAAATGCAGCTGAGTTATACCATTAAATGATATGGTGTTTTTAGATTGCTGACAGCTGGCAAAAAACATGGTATTGTGCTTAGGTTCCTTTCGTTTGTCTCCCCTACCGGCATATGGATAGAATACTATGGTTTATTTCCGTTTTTATTTTAATTTATAGAGATAATATTTTTTTTTTTATAGTTTTAGCTTTAAAGCACACGATCGCAAAAGCTGGGTTTTGCCTATTTTTAAGCTTTAGGTTTAAATTTAAATTTTTTTCAACCGAATTCAAAATTACTCAATTTTGCATCTGATATATGGCTATGACAAAACCAAGTTGCTTGACTGCTTCGTATATAGGAAAACATGTTTTGTGACTATTAAAATTTAATTTTTAAGTATAAACGGAGCAATAAACATAAAAATAATTTTTTTGTTTGTTTATTTTTCAAAACATCAAGTTTCGGTTTATTTATTTTAGGGTTTTTCGAACACGAATTTATAAATAAATCTCAAATTAAACATCTAATTTTAAGCTTGCATATTTTGTTTAATCTGTGGTAGTGTGATGATCAAGTGGTATTATAGATTTGTTTATTTCACTCCTTAGAAAGTCTATCAAAAGATAACTATTTTTGAACAAATAAGTAATTTGTAATTGAAGATAGAACAACCAGGTCGTTTATCTACTCATTACAAATGCGCTTTTTGTTTACTTTAAGTCTTAATGAGAGTTTTGGCAACACTTTTAACCACTTGTTTTACAACGTATTTATAGAAAGGGAAGATGTTCATCGGGGGATTACGGGACGCCAAATAGCAAATATAAAAAATAAAACTTACCGTAAATTCTGATCATTCTTGACATGTTTGTACCGTATCCAATATTATCCAATGCACTTTTTTTTTTCTTTTTTTTTTTTTAGATAAAAACGACTAAAATCCTATTTGTTTAAAAACACATGTGAGTCGTTTGATTTGAATCAACGGAAAAGGCGTGACCTCCAAATGCTACAAGTGAACGGCCTTTAAATTTGCAATTCGTTCATCTGGCTGAAAGAATTAACAAAAAACAATAATTAGTATAGAATAAGTTTTAATCAGGAAGACTTTTGAATAAAAAAATAAGTTAACGTAATTAAACTTGCATTTTTTTTTGGTCAAATCCTTTAGTGGATTTTTTTTTTTTTTTTTTTTTAAACTGCGTGTTAGTTTTAATTTTAAAATTCGCTTTAGGAATTAATATGAATAACGCGTTTGGCTTAAATGTAAAATTAAATCAGTTGACGGGTGAAACATTTATTAAATTGTCTAATTCATGTGCTAAAAAGCAAAATTAACTGGATCAACTAGTGGAAAAATGGCGTAATTTACCTGCAGTAAAGTGTTAAAACGACTTGAAGTTAATTTACGTTGATTTTATTCCCAAAGTCTGTCAGTTGTCACCTGTAGCGTGTTTGTTGCCAAATGCTCAACTCTTCTGTGCTGGCGCTGGCTTCATAGCGCGTCTGCGTTTTTGAACCCAGTCTAGTATCTTTATAATTCTCGTGTTTTCCGCTAGAGGTAATGGTGTGCAGTGATGTTGTGTTGGCGAGCTCCATTGTCGTCACATTTGCGAGTCCGTGTCAGGTGGTGAGCTGTTTTAACTTGGCGACATCTGTTGGGAATTATGTGTAAAGTTTGTTTTCATTTTGAATTTTTATGTGGGTGCTTGTTTATAACCATAACTTTTATGAGGAAGCTACTGTCTCAATTCACGAATCGTTGATGTTTTTTAAAAAAGTGATCAACCTTAATGACGTGCAAGTGCTGAGAATAAGAATAAAAATAAAAATATCTTAAACTGCAAAAACAATTTTATATTTCTCCTCACTTCACACGAAATAAAAAGTAAAAAATTAATTTGTTTTCAACGTTTGCATCCCCGTTATTAAATATATTGTGCGCTATTCTTTAAGCGTGTTCATTCCACACGGCACAAAGTAAAGAGACATCTTAAATGGACATCCTCAGGATATAAAATGCACGTATAATATATCTTGTAACACACAATATGTTTATTTATTCGGTTTTGATTGCTTTTTGCGATATTTAAAAGTTGAATATAAAAGTAATATGTTTTGTGGATAAAAAAAAATTTTTTTTTGGGTTTTAAAACTCAAAAAGAAATATCCTTATTTAAAAATTCTTTGATTTTTTTGAGTTGTTGCAGAACATTTCAAACTTTCAGATTAAAAAAACTATAGCAATAAATTCGTATATTTATTTAAAATTATTTTTTACAACGGAAAGAAGTATTTTTGTGGGATATGAATGAGTATCCTCATTTATACTGATAAGTGTTAGTGATATTAAAAATGAAAATTGCCCTTGAATTTCATTTCTGTTACCTTGTAATAGCCGAATAACCCTAGATTTCAGTTATCCAACAGCCCCTGGAAACCTGCCAAATTGAATTTTCTGAAATTTTCGAATAATATGTAAAAATGCGTAATGTTCTATTTAAACTTAAGAATTGTATTTGCTCACTCGTGATAAGTTCTCATTTTGCATTCAATTTTAAACTAGGATCGGTAGCTGATATAATATTTTATTTATTTCTTGATTTATTTCAGTCTAATTGAAATTCAAAAGGTGGTGATATAATGGGCAAACACTATCACTATCAGTGTACTAGAAATTCCATTCAAATCTTGCCGAGTTATTCTTGATTTGAACAAGGTGCCCTTTTCAACGACCTTGACGAAACAAGCTTAGCAACACAAAATTTTACTTTATTTAAATAATGAATTTTCCACGGCACCAAAATGGAAATAAATTAAAAATAAACTTTGTAGTGATTATTATCTGCTACCGTATTTAATTTCATTCTTTCATCACGTATCTAATCTTGAGTTCAGACCAGGTTTTTATTTTTTTCTAATATTAGCTCAGACGACATAGATGTCACATTTCTCATAAATTTATGATCGAGACCATGCAGCTTTTATTGTGTACTTTGATGTGATTCACTCTGTTTCCTAAGTGTCAGCTTTCATTGACTTTTGTTATGGAATTTTCTGGAATTTTTTTTGGGATTTTTTTCTGTGTGTAAACTGCAGGAACGTTTGCATCGTTTTTATTTTCGGTAAGAAAGCAAAGCGAGTGAATTTTCCGATTCTGCTGCGATTTTATATTGTTGTTTCGTGCAAGATAGGTCCACTGAGTGTATTGAAAGAAAGTGGTTCTTGTGTTACATTCGAATTTGTCGATTTTTTGTTGTTGCCTCTGCAATGATCAGTAAAAAAAAAGTAGATTTGCTTTTGGTGAATGGATTTATTTATTTTTTAAATAATGTTTGCAATAACAAAACGTATATGTTTTTGTAATAAATTAAACTTGACTTGGAATATGTTTTTTAAATGTTGACTTAGCGTTATAAATTCATGATAACGATAAAACTTTTTAAAATAAATTTCACCATTATATTATTTCTATAAAAAAAAAATAAAAATAAAACACATAGAAAGACACAAGCTCAACACACTTGCTCGAAATGGTGTCAACGATGCAATTGTCTGGTATCTCCTAGTTTTCTAGAAAACTCGGAAAAACAATTGACAATTTTTTTGTTTTGTTCGATATTTATATTTATAAAAAAGTTTTCCTTCCCCAGCACACTCATCTATTTTGTTTTGTTACATTAACCTGTTTTTGCACTTGGAATGACCTTCTGAACGTATTGCCTTTTATTGGGATTATGTTTGCGACATTATTTTAATCTTTTTCATCTAAACTGTTCGTTATATTACACAATACAACCCTTAAAATTCCTTTAGGCTAATTTTTGTGTGCATCATTTAAGTCCATGAGGCTGTTGAGATGTTATCTATAAGTTATTTATAACAACTTATGTTTTTTTGATGACTTGTATAGATAGTTTGTCAGTTACCACTTATCTCCCGCCTGAACCAAAAGTTATTCGAATTAATTTTGCAGTGTACGTGACACAGAATGATGGTATGATTATAATTCTACATCGTGTTCCTGTCAGATGAAGACAGATATCTGCACTTGATGTGTATGAATGGATCTTTGTGCTTTTATTTCGGTTTTGCTAACTTAAATTTACTTACAAGCGCCTTGTTAACTTTAGGGTTTCACGTAGGTGGTTTGTTTAGAAGGTTAAAAGCTAAAAAATTTAGCAAAATTGATTAAGTGCCCAGGGGGTCAGGTATAAGTCTTCTCAGATTTTTTTTAAATTTTTTTTTTTTAGAATGATGTTGTTTTTAGTCAAAAGTTTTGATAAACATTTGTTACACATACCAGGGCACCACCGTGGGCGTGTTTCTATAAATGTTTCTAAATGTTGAAATGAAATTGTGTCTGTATTTTTTTGTCGTTGTTACTTTGTCATTTTTTGTTAGAGTTGTTTTAGAACCAGTTTAACAGGTGGAGGAAGATGAATTTCGACTTATTCAAAATCTTGATGAATACACGCGTATTATAAGTTAGATACCAAAGCCTCATTGAGGGGTCACGTCTATTGGTAACGGATAATAACATCATAATCGATCAGGAATGTAATACCGGATAATTTACTGTGGATTTTAAATAAGTCAGTGACAGACTAATCAATCAAATCACGCGCGTGAAATACGATTATGAGTCGATAGTAAAAGTAATAATAACAAGCCCAGCTGAACTTTAACATAATTGGAGTTGGAGATAGCATTAGTGAAAGCTGAAGGTTTAATAATGGTTGTTAAGTGCTGCAAGACATCCATCGTACTAAAATTTCTAATACTTTAAAAATAATTTTCGGAGCTCATTGAATATTTATAAAATAAAAGAGTACAGGTTGAAAGAAAGCAGAAGTTTAGACGAGTTTTATGGGAAGTTTTGTTTAGTAGTTTATTTACATTGGGATGAATGGGTGCGATGTAAGCTGTAGTGAATTGTTTCTTTTCTCGGTTGAGAATTCAAATGTTTTCTCTTGTTTGTTCTGCCTGCCAACCAACTATGGGATAGCTGTGGATAATGAATGGTCAAAGACTGCTAACTGACGTGGTTGTTCAATGTGCATAGAGAACAAATGATGCTTCTCCATGCACCATTCATTCACAATGACAGTCAGCAGGTCATCCATGATCAACTCCGTCACAGTGAATAGTCGCACCATCTATGTAGTATATTATGAATTGGCAGCTTTCACAGTATAACAAATAGAAAAGCTATGATATATGATTATGGAGGTTTGTTCTTATGGACTAGGGTTTAAAATTTCTACAAACTTACTCATTTCCGCTTTTCTTATCTTTGGTTTTTATCATATCTAAAATAGCTTAGTTATTGTAGGCGCATTCACCAGTTTCAATGTCAAATTTGACATTTAAACTGGTTTAAAAAATATTAACCAGTTTAAATGACTTTATGAATGTACCTAGAATGTTTGTTCATATCGAAGCAAAAACAAAATCGTGCAAAGAAAGAACTCTACTTTAATCCTTAGAATTGTAATCAAATCCACTCACATGAGCGCATGAAATTAAAAAATATATAAGGTTATTGAGCTTAGCTCGATTTACAAGTGTTTTGTTTTTATTTTCAAGCCCCATCTACACGGTTGTAATCGATTTGAGTGATACGAATCCTTTCCTGTGTTGCCATCTATTGGCAACATTTCAATACATTTTGTGTTGGTTTGACTAAGGATATATTTAGAAGTGATTTGAATCTCTTGAACCAGATGAGTGGTTTCTTACATTGCCATCTATTGGTTGTTTCGACTTATTGTGGTTAGGAAGTAGCGTTAGCTAGTGATGAATATGAAAACTTTTAGTAGTTTGTAATTTTTTGTGTAATTCATACATGGATATCGATTGTATTATGTATTGTATTGACAGTTGCGAGAAATATTTTCTGATGAGTGTGCTTTCATTTATGTTTTCTAAATCTTCGAGCGCGCATTTACATTCTGATTTTTAAGCGCACCTTCGTTTATACATGTTTTCTTTACTTTTCAGTGGTATGAATTTGAAATTCGAATCAAAGGAACGAGGCGGAGCAAGAATTTAACTATTTAGCAATTCTAGTACCCCTAAACATTCCGCATTTGAAAAGCCGACAAAATATGTGCAAATTTACAAAAATGTTGGCAAATATTTATACACTCCTGCACATTTTTATAAAAAGTTTAGACTTGAATTCTATAGATATAATTCACTTCTAATTTTTTTTTAAAAAGTTATTAATTTATTTTATAAAAAGTACACAAAAAGTTTTTAACAGAGCTGAACAATACTTAATAAATTTGACGAAACTGAGCGTAAAGGAATGGCTTTCGTTCTGGTCGATCACGATGAGCATTGGTGGGCTGAATGGAAACCTATTTCTTTCTTGCTGCTCATCTAAAAGACATTTCCTCTATGTTGGTCAGCTATTTTCGAAGTAGGAGATTAAATAGCGGCGATGAGCAGAAGGGCCCGATTAATAATACAATAAGAGCTGATAAAAACTATTATGATCTTTGCGGTGTGTCAGTTGATTTGCGTTTGTGATAATTCTTGTTTGCTTTAATTTTGATAAATAAAAACTTTCACCTTCACACAAGCAAATTTAGCGAAAATTTCCACAATTGCAGCCGAAGCAGGAGGAAAAAGAGCCAATAAAGGTTGTTGGTTGTGGTTGAAATTGCATACTGTAAAATCGTAAACACAACAATTGATAAGAAGCATTTTAAAGAGATTATAAATTAACTTACGAAGATTTAGACTGAATAAAAGACCACAATCTTCGATTGAACGCGCCTAGTAAAAAATTTATTACTACATTTACTTTTCGAACATACAAATCTTTACAATCTTCAGATTTCTTCTCTTTGCTCGCATTTTTTCAATTGGTTTTAACAGACAGATTAATAATAATGATAATGCGAATATAGTTGTTAGTTTACGCCAGTACATGTATGTAATTATGTAGAATTATCGCGAACCTGATATCAGTCGTTGACGTGAAACTATTAATTAGCCACTAATCCTTAATTGTTCTTACTGGTCGTTATCTGTAGTGTCCACCCATACTGCACACAGTTGAACTTCCTGTGGTCGCAAGTTGCTACGTGCATTGGCTGTCTGGTTACATTTAAAGATGGTAGATGGTAACATATTAATAACAGTAACAAACAACAATAAAATTGAGATTATGGTATTCAATTTAAGCCAGAGTTGTTGAGGTTGTCAATGTCAATGATGAGGATCATTCATTTGGATAATACATTTACTTGTTCATTTAGAAATTGGTTGACCTAACATTTATTGATCAATCATAAATTTCTCGAAATTAATTGTCACAAAATTGACTACTGTTATGCAATTGCAACTTTAGTCCAATATTTAGGATTAGTTTTGACATGCATTACTTACGTAGTTATATCTTCATAATGAATAGTTTTAGTTTGCAAAGTTAGATACTTTGATTTAAAGAAATATATATGAAATCCATAGAATTTAGTTGATGATAAATCACACACTTTGGTATTGAATTGTTGGCGTAACTGCTTTTTTGTGGTAAATTCTGAAAGCGGCGCATACAATCGTTTGTTGATGGTAATGTATGACGGAAGATATTGCGTTACAGTTTGAACAAAGATTTATATATTCGATTTATCTTGCATTTGTGTGATTTAGTTGAATTGAGGTCGAGTTGTGTTCGTTCGGTGTTTAATTTGTTTCGAAGCTTTTCTTTATGGCCAACAGATGGTGCTTCAGTCAGTGGTTGCTTTGGATTTTAAAGTCAAGATTCAAAGGTGCAGTGGTGCTATTTTCAATCTCTAAAAGCAGCACAAAATGGTCCAATCGCCGACAACCCACATGATAACGCGTGTCTCCGCATTTGAGTTCATTTCTGAACAACTCATTCCGGGATTAAGTTTCTATTCACGTTCTGAATTTTGAGTAACAAGGTAAATTGCATCCATTTTTAACTTTGAAAAAGAATGGAAAAATTAATTTTGTTTCGCAGTTACTGAAAGTTAATTTGATCAATTGAAAAGTTTAATGATAAAAATATTGCGGTGCGCATAACATTCTACTCATAAAAAAATTTATTTTTTATTTATTTTTTTAATTCTTTGCAATTTTTCTCAAAGTTGATTACATCTCGAATTGCTTTTTGTTGCATCTGAATTAATTAAACCGTAAATCATTTGAAAAATTGCAGGAAATGTTTTAATTTTTTTTTTTTTTTTTTTTTTTTTAGAAGAAAAAAAGTTTGAAATATTTTCCGTGTAACTTGGTAAATAATTATTGTTTTATGATGTGATTGGTGTCATTTGGAATAGTGTGTAATTAGATTTACAGGCATACAGTTTCGGATAAGAAGCTTCCGCACGGTTAATTTGATCACGGTTCACTTTTCAAATAAGCATCAGAACACGAAACTGCAGAATAAAAGGGAAAAGAAAACCTTTTTTGCTCTTAGTTGGAAGCATTTATGCAACTTTATCTCTAAATGTTGTTCAGACAGTCTTTATAAATAATAAAATCATCTTTTGATATTGATTTTAATATTTGAAGGAAAAACCTAGAAAAAGAAAACTTAAAGCTGCTTCAAATTTAAGCACACCTGCGAAACTGTAAATTCATTACACACGAGTAGTGATGATCGCATTAAGAAAAGTGTATACTGATTTATAGCAGCCAACTTTATGTTTGGCTTTTTCGTATTCATGTTCTGTCGGCCATATCCATTTTTAACATCCCTAAAAGCCATAGACTACATATTTATCACTTTCTTATTTTTATTAATTTTTTTTTTCTTTTTTTTAAACTGAAAAAGTTTATGTTGTTTCGTTGTTTTATTCAACTTTAATCACAGTTTTGGCACTGTCAACTCGAATGGCAGCGAAGTACCTTCGAAGCTATTTCGGATTTTTTTTTCCTGTTGACATGAACGGTACACTGTAGTCACTTTGTGCCACGGATCTATTCTTCTGATCATTGATTCGATCAGTAATTTTTTTTTTCCAGGCTTATATAAAACGTTTTCTTTTTTTATCGATTCAGAGCCAGCGGTGAGTTGACTAGGGTGCAAAATGGAAAGCTCCTTCATGTCACAAGGTGTGTTGGCTCTCTCCATCTTACTAGATAAACAGAGTTCAACCAGAAAACCACCACTGACGTTCAGTGTGCGGCGAACTCTGACCTTTGTCAACGTTTTCAACTTTGTCAAATCGTTGAATACAATTTAAAATCTTTCTTTGGAAAGAAAAAAGGAAAAGACGGACCATTCTGATCTGAAAGATTTGGGTTAAAGTTGCAGGCAACAATCAAAATTGACGTAGGAAATGAAATAACGAAACCGCGATCACTTCAAATGCAACTAAAGGATGATTTTTAAGTATATCATTAAGAGCTTAGGATTAAAGTATTGTTAAGGTAAAGGGGCTTGAAGGACTCCAATTGAATAAATGACAAAACGGAAGGGTCTAGAATCCTAATTTCGACCACAGTTTGGTTGTGAAGTAATTGCTTCAATTGAAGATTTTTTCTTCTTTCTTTTTTGACATGAAGGAAATTTTGGTCTTTGGATGGATCAATAGCTTTTAGAATTTGAAACTCAACGTGACTTTGGAAAAAGGTTTTTGCGGTAAATAAGCAATATAAAATTTTGAATTTTTATAATGAATGTGGTTTAAATATTCAAAGCGACAACTTTTTTTTATTTTACGGAGATCATAGGATTTCAGGCGTCAATGCTGACTAGAATAAGATATCGAGTTGTGCTACCTGCTAGAATTTCTAAAGTTTTTACAAAGATTTTTCTTTTATAGTTTTATTAGTATTTACATGGTTTTTATGCACGTATTATATTCCAGGTGCAGTGATCATAAAGTGGTGAAAGAAGTTCTAAAATGACCATTACTGAAAGAAACAACTTAACGTTTTTAACATTTAAGAAAAAAAGCGAATAAAACTTTATATTTCCGCTTTGTTGAAAAACCGTCAATCAAAAAAGTCGTCAAACACAGCAATGGTATTTGACAAAATTACAACTAAAAGTTTCTTTTCCCCCTTTGCCTATTTCTCTATTCTTATCTGTTTATATTGTTCTTTTATTGTAGGTTATTGTTGTTCAATCACATTTTATAGCGTATTATGTACGTAAAGTTGTTTTTTTTATTGTTGATATGGTTGCGCAGAATGGTTGAACGAAATAAGACTTGAATGCAAGTGTGTATATGTTTACATTGATTACCTCAACTGACACGGATTATGATGGATTTGCAATACCATAATGCAAGAATAACAGATTAAAGGAAAACTAATTAAAAAGAGACGAATGAAACGTAAGTTTGGATGAGATAAAGGAATAAGTATGATGGGGCATTCCATTATTCCAGTAGAAAAGTTAATGATAAAAATTAATGTACACGAAGCTATACGGAGTTAAAATATTGGTGAAAGCAAAAAAGATTTTTGGCAGCTGTTGAGTCAACACAATCGCTACAGCTGGCAACTAAAGTTGAAGGGGGATCCAAAGCTGTGGGTTGCAAGAACATGAAATCAGATGCTGGCCAACTAAAGTATGTGCTAAGTAGTCAACGAGAAAAGAAGTCTGCGATAAACTGTAGAGCAATAATCAGGGAATAATTAGGTGAACCTTGAAAGTCCAGTTAACTTGGAATTGGGCCTGAATACAAATGAAACAGGGAGGTTCTGCTACAGGTTACATAGCAGTTGCACAAGCAAATTACATTTTCCTTGGTATTGCAGGCAATTGACTCATGGAAAAAATAGAATGAGATGAGTTTTAGGATAGGATAGGAATATGCCAAGTCAGTTGCTTTCTTTAATCTTGACAAGAAAATAAAAATTAAACGGAAAGTTGATCAACTTTTATCTCAGTAAAAAACTTCACTTTAGTTGTTTTGGATTTTTTATTGATTGATTGTATGGCGCTATCGTCACATCATCTGTGATACTTTAAATTTGCATAATAAAGTCATAATCATATATTTTACTTTATTTTATAAGACTGATAGTTCATTTTATCATAGTACTAATGATAATTGTGTGGTATGATGAGTGCTTGAAATGGATAAATTAAACGCATTTTAACTGCGTTGTGGCTGGAAACTTTTATGAAAACTGGTAGAAAAAAATTAATGAAATGGTTTTTGTTATTATGGAGACAAAAGTTTGAGCCAAACAACTAACCACAAGTGAGGAGACGTGAATATATGTCATTATATTAAATTGAGTGTGGCGAATGCGTTGGTAAACATAAAAATCAGCTTGGCGATTACTTTCAAAATCATCTTCTGAACCATTAGCGTTGTACAGTTGAGTATTTTAAAGATTTCACTTTATGGGTACTTCTAGTCATGGTCGTCTTGCTTTTACACATTAGGGAAGGAACGGTTGGAGAGTGGGATTAAAGAGATACCACCTACCTAATCGAAAAAATAAATTGGTTTTTCTCCCCCCTTAATTTGTTTTCTTTATACATTCAACTTTTAATAAGCCTAACTTCTGAAATGAAATGACCATCACAAAAACCTCAATTGGTTCAATTAGGCTTAGTGACAATATCTCATTCTCCAAGACAGGCCCCCTTGTGGCCGACCTTTATAGAATACAGAATGATTTCTAGATATTTGCAAACAATTCGAAAAATAAGATGAATTCTGTGAACTTATTGTTTTGTAAAATGGAGCAAATTTTGCTATTTTTAAACGTATTTTTCTTGTGACTCTCGAGTTTTGTGCAGAACTCGTTTGTAGACTATTAGCTCGTTTCACTAAAATTTAAAAAAAAAAATTAATTGCTAACAGATGTTTATGATTCTAACAATTTTCGTTTAATTAAACCATGCACTACACAACTGCCCATTGACTTTTTTTGCTTTAGAATTTAGAAGATGCAAAATGAATGTCCTTAACTCAATCTTTATGGTCACGAATTAATTACCGTAAGTACTGTGGTTCAGGTCAAAATTCCATTAGAAACCATAGGGTCTACGAAATTTGAAGGGCTTATAAAGGAAGGAAAATTTTTTTTTTTTTGTTTATTATACTGCAGAAACTTTTCTTTAAAATATACAGAAAATAATGCAACAAAACTTCAAATTTGTATTAAATAATAGTTTTAGTTTTACAAAGTCTAGGCTACTTACAGCACCAAACTCTGGCCATGCTGCGGTTGTCTTAATTCGTATATCTCCTCACTTGAGATCATTTGGCAGCTTTTGACTCACTGTATAATAGAAGCATCGGAAGCAGACACACAAGCCTAAGTGAAACCACGAACCATGGGTGACATTTTACCGCATTTTGAAGGTGGACAAGTAGAATATAGAAAGTTATTCAATACGTTTGGTACAACAGATTTAAAGGAACCAAGTAAAAGAGAAAATAATATTCTGGAGCTTTTGTCAGGTTGAAATGAGAGTTAATTTATATTGAACCAAACGGACAAATTGACAATTAAATAATGATTTAATGAGTCGGCAAAACTAGGATACCAATAGAGAGCATGACAGAAAAGCTTTTTCAAATGAAACTTGCTTTATGATGGTGCAGATTGAAGTTTATGTTATTGGCATATTCGTTTATATTATAAACAAAGTGAGTTAGAGTCGAGTCTGTATTTAATACACCGTTAGGATGGTGTTATTTTTGTAGCATGCGCAATGAAATAAATTCAACTGCTGAGATTTTTAAGAAATAGAGCGATAAACTATAGATTGTGGAGCTGATTTGACATCAGGGACGAGCAGGGTGTAAGTTTGGTAGATTGGCATTATGGATGACGTGAGGGCACAATCAGTGCGTGCAATCTGAGCATGCAGAGATAGGGGAAAGAGTTTTTTTTCTTCTTATTTTCAACACAGTTCTGAAAAAATTTCACAAAATTTGCCAGATTTAATAATGAAACATGCCGTGTGGCGATGCAATTTCACTGGACTCGAAAAATTCGTAGTGGACAGCAGTCCATTAAATTATTCCTATTTATATCTTGGGATATCAAAGAAAGTGGTGAGAAATTTTCACTTGTTAAAGAAATATTCTGAAGTGTTTCTGTTCAAACAGTCTGCATTAATTTCAAATAAAATTATATACGGCAAGCGAATTTTTTTTTGGACATCAACTCAAACTGAAAAGGAGAAGAGAGTGGAGTAGAGTATATCAGAAGTAGCAATCACAGTAAATAACTGTCACCACGGAGAAAGAAGTGAGAGTCAGATGAATCCGAATTTCAGATTGCAGTTTCTGATGAAAATGAAACCTGCCTTTGGCGATCACAGAAGTTCTCTCGAGCTGTAGATGGCGATCGTATTGACGTATTTTTCAAGAAGGTTGTATCCCATGGCATACAGGTAAAATCAGATTACAAAGAGCATGCCCGATGTAGCCAACATTTCATGATTAGTCAAAGTATTGTCCAAATAGGCTTCTTGTTTTTCGGCATTTGCTTCATTGATATGCATTGTATACCACCTGTCGAAAATATTGATCGAAACACTTCGCAACACAGTTATTGACGGTTGAACGGCTGCTCTAATGGGCTCCTGGAATGAATAACACGTCTTGTTTGTAAGAAGCTTGTGGCAACTTGTACAATTTTCTTCCAAGCATTAAATGTTATTCTGAAAGGAGATGCAACAAAAATATTAGGCAAATGCTCTTAGTTTTCGGTGGTTTGTTAAGGCGTCAAATGCAAACAACTTTTCGCTTTTAAGCCAAACAAATAAATTAAAATTGCTAATAAATGTAGGGAATATGAACCAAGTTTAGTTTTAATTAATTTGCACATTTTCTGTTTCAATAATTTTATTTGTATTATAATTTAGATTAGATTTAGATTATTTTTTAGTTTAATTAAAACAGAATTAACGCGATGCTCCACATCAGCACTATGACAGAGTGGTGCAACAGTAAAATGGTTCGTTTTTTAAATTTTTGTTCATCAAACTTTAAGGACTATACACGGTTCGATTCGTCTTAATGATTCGAATCTAACGAGCTAGATTGCTGTAGAAGTTTGAAAAATATTGCGTGCAGAACTGTTGAGATGGTAGATCACCAATTCGGGTGTCATATGCAATAATCTTTAACTTTTTAAATTTACACCAGTCTGGAGAGCATTAAATTATGTTTTCTTGAGTTATAACTCATGATTTTAACTTTTGCACATGTGCAGTTTGAACAAGTCATTACTTGAATATAATTCAACTTCATAAAGTGAAGAACTAAAATTGTGTTGGGTGCATCTAGTTACTTTAAATAAATAAAGATTTTGATGTCCAGATATGGGTCGGGTTTTAGAAATGTCCTGTCCGGGCTCTATCCAGTTGGACAATGATTGTTTGGGTTTGGGGCTCCAGCAGTTTTGTCTGGATGATGCATGCCTGAACCAGCTTTTGTTGTATCCATCGATATTTTTTATTTTGTTGACGATTGTACCGTGTTTACCTGCTTGCATGTTATTCCACAGAGCATTACAGCAAATATCAATGGAAAAGACAACGAGGAAGAATAAGTTTTTGGATATTACATTACTAGATTGACCATATTCAATTAGATGATAGCACTATATATTTAAAATTCCTGTTCGTAGTATGATATGGTATGAGGAGAGGAAAGTAAAGTAACAGCCTGTAACAACAGTTTTGGTTTAGTTTTGGCTATCTTAATTCTAAGAAAAAACTAATACTAATAAATACCAAACATTGCTGCAATAATGAACTCTCGAGATACAATATAAAGCAGAACAGAAAGTATTTTATTGTTGCTGGAGATGGCTAATTTTGTTACTTCTGGACGCTAGAAGCATTTATAAATCACAACCGAATTATTATTACTGTAATGCAAATGCACATGAATCACATGGAAGGGCCGTTTGTATCGCCGCTATAAAACTAGTAATAATAATAAGTAATAATGTTTTCATTTGGTGAAGAAAAAGATTTTCTTTTGCGGTACAAACATATATTATTATGAAGATATTGTTATGCAAAGATTGATCATTATTGAATACCATGAATTTGTTTTTAAAGAAGTTTTCTTCTTTTTCTTTTTATTTATTTTATAAATTGCTAAAACTTAAATATATTTGGACACAAAAGTTATTAAAAGCAAAGACCATTAAGAAAATCCCATTAAAAATTCAAAAGAAATGCATATCTATATATACATTATATTTTTTATTTTTTATTTTGGATGTAAATATTTTATTTCAAATTATGCATGAAACCTTGGAGAGGAGGAATTAAAGTGTGTAAATAAATGTGTTTTTATTATAAATGCCACTTTTTTGTAATGGGTTTTTTTTTTGTAATTTCTCAAGAGATCCCAAAAATAACTTGTATCGGAAAAAAATTATACGGTGGTACGTGCCATGAATGCAATTGTATGGAGACGATTTTTTTTCCTATTTAACTAGAGATTAAAATCACTTTTCAAGCGATTCACTCAAGCATACTTTTTCTGTATCAACATTAACACAATTAGAAAGTTTTTGACTTTTCAATTATTGTCGTTGCTTTGTTTAAACGAAAGAAATTAATTAAATTGTTGGCATTGCTTGTAAAAATTAATGAATAGAACTTCTATAAAGTTTTATATTGCCAGGCAGTAATATCTTATTGGTGGTGGTTGCTGGTTGGTGCACTTAATTAAACCAAATGATATTTTCTATTAAATGCTATAAATAATTGTTTGTTTGAAAATTCCAATACTTTGACTGTGCGGTTTTTAATGGACATTTTACTTAGAGAAATTAGCAAATTGTCGTTCAGAATTTAATATAGTTGAGCACTTTAGAATGACCAATTTTTGCACACACATCATCTATCAACTTGACAGAAGATTAAGTGGAATTAAGCAGATTGACTTTAGAGTTCAGACGAAATGAAAATCCATTCCTTTTGCAAAGAGCGAAATTAAGCTATTAAAAGTGTGTTACTCTTTGACACACAACTATTTTCGAATTTAATTTTGCTCCGCATGTTCGTCTCGCTTGAAGCTGCAAAACACTATTTTCACGCACGAACTAACTTGATTAAAATGTCTTAGATTTATTAAATACGTGAACTAGTTCTTATGCCTCGCTTTGCACAGCTCTTCATTTCCGACTGGCCTACAGTCTGACTTATTTAAATTCATTCCATATCTTTTTCTTGCTGCTCGCTATACTTTTCATACACGTTTTACATCTTGATATGCAGTTATGGGCTTAATTTATCTGTCATTTGGCAAAAAGGAAAATAAAAGGAGCCCAATTACTTGACTCGCTCGAAGCTTTGCTGAAATGTATTTACCCACTTGATACTGGCAGATGACAGCGATGCGTTTCTGCGCAGTGGTCAGTTTCGAGTTGGCTTTGCAAAATTGCTAGCCGCGTTTACAGCAATCAGAAACAGCAGAATGCGATGCTATAAACATATTTCTGAAGTGGGAGACGAGAAAAATAAGATCTGCAAAGTCCAAACATTAAAAAACAAAAATAACAGCACAAATATTTATTTTTGTGACGCGTATTGCATTATTAACAGTACAGCGCAACGAATAAATAAGTTTATAAAGAATTTAAACATAACTTCTATTGCTATTTATTAGCTTTATAAATGGGAAATGTGTTGTGTGTAGGTGTTTATGTCTAATTGCATTGTTAGACAAATGCGTAAAGGACAGCTGAGGTTTCACATGCGGTTTATTCAAAGCTTTAAATTATTCTATAGCGTTACTGAATGGTTAGATTTATAGCTTTACCTCAAACTGGTCGCAATCGTGAACCCACCTAACGAAATGGATGTAGTGGCTACATCAGGAAGTTGTAAAATAAAATGAAAATAGTCCAGCAGATTCTGGACATGGTAAAAAAAAATACTCCAATTCAAGTCACGATTTTCATCTTACAGACATCATTTCTTATTCCCTCGATCGGCCAACATCTTGTAAAATCTGCTCGAGACTTTTTTTTTCATCCCTTCTATCCTTATTGCACTTCCAGTTATTGAGAATTTTTCTACTATGGTAGTATTTATTGTTTTATTTTTTATTTATTAGAAATTGGATTTCTAGGTGTTGAGATGAACTTATTGAGTCTTGTTAATGCATGATGTCAATCTTTTTTTCATAAAGAAACCTGTCACTTGCACCATTCAAGCTGTCGGCTTCCGTTCAAACAAGACGCGTTTCCTTGGCAACTGCTAGTCAGTTTCGATTTACGCAACTACAGATTAGAATTGGACTTTTGACCGTGGTGCTGCATTTTCATTCACTGCTAGTTGAATTTCCAATTGGATTTTAATGTGATTAAATGGTTCAACTTTTGATTTTTTTTTTTTAAATTACTCAGTTTGTAAATTTCCGCTTTAATAATGGGAGTATATCATGAGATGGATTTTTTTTATTTTTTTTTAAATTTGTTTTTTTTAATGTTAATTGGTCTTTTTTTTGCCAAAGAATTTTTTGTATTTAAATTTGCACCTCGTTACTTTTATGAAGGTTTAAATTGGACTTTAATCCAAAGAAGAAAAAACGCAAGAAGTTAAAAAAAAAAAAGAAACAGAAGTTATTTTTTTGTTTTCTATCAAATATTGATTCACGTTCCAATCTTATTTTCTACGAGATTTTTGTATTGAAGCTTTTCGGTCGTATCTGTTTGTTTTCAATTACAACAATTCGTCTTTAAGTTTCAGTACCTACTGTATGTCAGGAATTTGTATCTGCATCTTTATTCTTTCAAGAGAGCATTGATTGCTTTTTTGAATTTTTTTTGTTTTTAACTTAAAGGAGAGAAGCCAGGGGGGATCTTTCTGCACAATAAAGTTAGTTCTTGACTCTCGTACTGCATTCCGTAGTTAACACCATAATCTTGAAAACTGAGCTTCTTGTTTGCTGAGCACTGATTAAACTATCACAGTCCTCTAAAAAAAAATGCACAGAAAGACTCGTTTTTGTATTAATAATTCACTACCAAAGTAGAATTTTGCTTGTATCTTCTTGAAATGAATTTTTTTTTTTTTTTTTTTTTTTTTTTGATTGATGAGAATTACTCGAGGAGAGCGAGATGAGTTTTGTAATGAGTTTTCAGTTACGTAAATACCGTCATTTGAAGCTTGTAGCAACTTTTTTCTTTTATTGTTTTAGATTGTCGTTCTACATACGTATCATACTCATATTTGCACACGTTACGACAGCTGCAATTGCAAATCGGAACGTTTGTGGAACCGAAATGCAAATGTAGGAGTTTGACGGCTCTCGTGTTTGATGATTCTGGTAAACATTCGACTAATCAATCAATCGCAAACGTGTTTTCGGCTCAATTTGTAGATTTATTTCATTTAGATTTCAATATTTCTTAGAATTTCCATAGATTTGTTACTGTGTCGCAAAAAATGTGGTTTTTTGTGATTTTTATTTGGTAGAGTATCCATGTAACTGGTATAAATATTACATGAAACACAAGATTTTATTTGAAATTTATATACTGCCAAGAATGACACAGTAGGCGTGCAAAATCACAGTTACTGACACTTCACTATTTCTTCACTATCATCAGGAAACTTTCTCATTGCATGAGTGTGGATGGTGAAAATCAATCTTGTAGCTACAGCGACATCCAGTGCTCGTTTTAGCAATTGATAGCTCGGCAACAACCTTCTTTCTGGCTTTGCTCCCTATCTCGGTTGTTTCCACTAAATGGTCATTTGAAAATGTTCCATGAACCGATTGAGAGAATTTATTTGTTGACGTTTCTTTGTTGATTTATAGCTGTACTCCAATCAGTATATGGTAAGTCACTTGAAGATAATAATAATTTTTTGTTATAACAAATTGGAATTTACTGTAAGAGTTTATGGTGTACAACTGCACATGGCATGAATCCATTAGAAATATTGGAGAGAAAAACAATGGAACAATCGTAGTTTTATGTCATTACTTTAGTGAGATGAGTCATTCTGCTCAAGCGTGCAATTTATGGTACCGTAATTTGTGCAAACGTTGAAGTTTTTTTGTTTTTTTTTTACGTATTTTTATACAAGTTGGTTGATGTAAGTATGGTGAGTTTTATTTCCCACATGGCAATATCACATTGTGTTTAAGCATCGTGTGTATGCGTAGTTGAATTTTAGTAATATGGCATTTTTCATATTGCTCACAGATGTCTCAATTGAAACTGAAATGACTGGACATTTAACTCAATAAAATATTTTACAGTTCTAGCTTGTGTAGCAACGTTGCAATTTTACAACTTTTTTGCTTAGACACAACTGTGAAAAACAACCTCAATGTTTTTGTGTGATTAAAATTAAACTTTAGCAGTTATTTTCAGACAACTTTATTCAGTTGTAGATCAGTGAAAGTTGAAACTACATACAATTTATGCATAAAATATTCCGAATAGTTTATTGTTTTTAGTCAAAATAAAACACCATCTAGCTGATGGTCTAAAGATGGTCATTGCAAATTTTTCGCGCATTTTTACATATTTTTCTATCTTTTGCCGGATTTGTTACAAGTTTTATACCAAATTTTTAAAGATTTTCTGCTTCAATGATATTTTATTTTTTTATGTGTAAATGTGCTACAATAGCATTGCGCATAATAAAAGCGTGAGCTTATAGGAGGTCGCTCGAAATCTTTGCCTTTATGTCTAAATGGTAAATTGAAAGATGTAAAAGATATTGATAAACACGAGGTGGCTTCACAATAAGCATTCTGAAATAAAACGTTGCAGTAAACAAGTTTCTTAGATAAAATCACGAACTGCTAAAAGTGCATTTCATAGTCCATAGCTATAGCGTGCAAACTTCTCACGTCTTTGCATCTTAAAAGAAACTATTTACAGCTTGTTGCGGTAAAACTAAAAGAACAGTATAAAAAAACAACTGTTAGACATTTATTTATTTAAAAAATTCAATGTGTGTGTGTGTTGGGTTCGCGGTTACAGCCTGTACAAACGGATACTGTAAATTTAAATATATAAACAACATGCGCTCATTATAATAAACGCAGTTCAATCAATCAAATGTTTTGCGGTGTAAGCAGATCGCAGATCCGTACGAAGAGGATTTTCAAAAAACCGTAAATGCAGAATTCGCAGTTTGAAATGTCGTTTTTTCCGAAACTATGACCATGATAACGTTTTTCCGTATGCGCCAATTTGTTGTGGCAGTTTGATAAATGGGCAACGGTTATTGGAAATTGCGAGTTAGGCTTGGAGAAGGATGAAAAGGTCGGTTGGGGGGCCGTTTCTAGAGTAAAGCACACGTTAGTGGTTTGGATGTTGTTAGTGCAGCAGTCCGATCCAAGAGTCGTTCTTTTCGTCTGATTGATTACATACACTTGAACGGTGACTTTGATCGGACTGAGTACTATGCGCTAGTGAAATATGGATGAAGCGCAAAGAATAGTGTGGAGTCTTCGTTTAAAGTTGTTTTATTATTTTTGTCTGAGGCGCAGCAATTTATATCTTTTTATTTCTTGAGGAAAGAAGAAAATTAATTTCTATAAGAGTAAATAAAATAATTAATGCGTAACCCAGCTGCGTTTAATGTGCAGGCTCGCTCTCTTTCAAGCATGAAAGTAAAAAAGAGCTTTGTGGTTTCGGTGTGTATAAATAAAATGTAGTATTCTTGCTTTTTACTAAAGCAATGTGGTTCGTATACATTATTAGTTGGCGCACAGCACACATGACTTGCAAATATCGATTGCCATCACCATATACTCATTCTTAATAACTGTATTAAGCTTGTTATATTGTACATAATTGCTTTTTGTGGTAATGAGAACTGCGTTTTATCTGCTTTAAAAAAATGATGATCTGGAAAGGAAGAGAAAAAAAATGTTTTATTTATCTTGTTCCTCGGAGCACAAAAATTAAAATGATCTTACTGGAGGTAACTAATGGCACTGCATTGCACTCCATTTTTCATGTGGGATTCTTCAAGTAAAATATATAGTGAGTTTTAATCCTTCCTTTTTTTTTTTTTTTAATAAATGGATGTTTTACATTTACGTGGCAGAAAGGAAAAACTGAGTGAAAGCTTGCATTTAAACATGTTTTAACATGTTCTACAATCGTTTGGATTCTGCGCGATGAGCCGTGCTATAAAATATTTATCAAATTTGCTCAAACACAAAATTATAGTCCAAAAACACAATAATTATGCAGAACTCGAAAGGTAAATGTACATTTTAAGTTTTGTTCTTGTGTAAAATTATACGTTGCAGTGAATTTATAGGCTCGGTATCATTTTAATTAAGGGTCTTTTGTTGGTCAGAAAGAAATCATATTTGACAACAACTTGCTGTGGAATGAATTGCTTATAATTATACTAATCTGCAGGAGCTTAATCTTTAACATGTAGAGCTTGTGCTTTGTATGAACAATTTTTATTTATTAACGACGCCAAGAACAGTTTGTCAAGCATTAAACAGCAGTGGCATGTCGGCCTATTCCAAGGGTTGCATTTGGTGCACCTCATTTATTGTTATGACAGCTTATGTCGAAATTATATTACCTCTTCTAAGCTCAGTCTCAGATGTTGCCCTCAAGCTTACCAAAACATCGTTAACTTTTATTTCAGTTGCTTTCAAACTTAGCCATACACAAAATTTAACAACAGCCGCTCTTAAGAAGTCTTCACAACTGATTTGCAATTTTTTTTCTACTCACAATCTCATTTATATTTAACAGTTACTTTGTATAAAAGAAATACAATTTAAACCTTAACCGAAAATACGGTTTTATGAGTTTGGGCATTGGAGTTTTATGTAACACTTTATTACGTACACGGTGACATATTAGAGTAGAGTGACCAAAAAGCAAGAAATTTATAACTTTTTTGATAGTGTCGGCGTTGTTTTTCCTCATTTTTTTTTTTTGCGAGGTGATATAAATCGGAATTGAAGTAGAAAGTTTTAGTGTTAGCCCTCAAGTGATGTACGTCAGTCAGAAAACGAATTCGATTTAGCCTGGTTCACCCAATAAAACTAGTTCCATACAAGTGTCATACGGGTTGAAAGAAAAGATATTTTTTAACTTAGAGTAGAGTAATACAGTTTTAAATTTGATATTTGTCTAGATTTGGAAAGATTTTGTGTTGTTTATGAACTTTGTTCCTAAAAAGTCTAAAAGTAAAATTCATATCAAACTTTTTTAAGTACCGAACTCGTTCTGCGGAAAATGTCAAAATTTATTGAATTCTGTGGACGGAATGGTCATTTTATTTCTCTGTATATATCTAAAAATATTTTGGTTTTATTGAAAACAATATTTCTTTAATCATAAAAATTGTTATCCAAGAAGAGTTATTGATTATTTCAATTCAACTGTTAATCGTCGTCGTCGAAGCGCAAGAAATTGCATGGAGAGTAAGTGAAATGTAAATAGACACGCGTGCACAAGACAAGAACAGCTAAAAAAAAAAACATGACTTGTAAGAGTAGTAATGTCCCTACCGTTGATTTCATTGAATGGACAAAACATCCATTTTTTAAAGATAAAATGGGTTTAAGTGTTATTTTATTTCTTTTTTCTTGGCTTGAATTCAAATTGAAAAGACGCAATGACTAAACAGTCAAGTTACGATTTTTAAGCCACTTGGCTTAGTCAGCTGAGTCACAAATGGACCATTTTGAGGGCTTTTAAGCTGAATGTTAATTTGTTGAGTAATTAGAATTTCGAACGGAAGAGAAAAGCGTAAATAAATGAAGATCAGTGACCCGACATGTGTTTGCTTGCTTCTGATCAATTCCGACCAAGAGTTTGCTTGTAATTAGTTTGAATTCGCTTTTTTTCTCGCGTTTGCACACAGATTGCATAAAACTACCTAATTAACATAAAGTAGAATTTATTAGTTATTTTATTACCATTTTTATTAGTCTAATTACGAAAGTCATGTACATCGTCACTGCTCACGAGGAAATAGAGTTTACGTTTCTGTTTACGTTCTGATTGAATCGTTGATAATAAATCTTTTGCAAATTCAAAGTTGTTTACGGTAAAATGTTTATTTCACTGGTGGCTGAGCATCGTGCTGAGATTTGCTTTTAATTTTACTCATCTAATTCTGTCGCTTGAGTTTGTTCGGTCTCAAAATGTCATGTAAATGAAGGTCTCGTCAGCCCAGCTTGTCACAGAAGAGGCTGAGTGCAAGTGCGGGATAATTTAATTGGAATTCGACACTTGACTCGACTCTTGTCTCTGTGGTTCCTCGCTGAGAACAGGCTACAGAATTAACTACACGGTTGGGTAATCGGAATAAACCCTGGAATACACAAGTTTTAATTTTGGTTTTGAGGTTGCATTTAAGAAAATAAAACCATACGATAAATTGAAATCAAGTGCGTAGATGTGATGCTGTTTAAGAATGGAAAAATGCAAATTTTGAAAAAGGAAATAGTAAGAGGGGAGGAAGTGCAGTTAATTTGCATTGAAGTGGATGTAATGATATCAATTCAATGAGGCTTTACAACAATTGCCATTAAGGTGCTGTGTATATCGTAGTCAAGGATACACGACTTTTAATGTAGCGAAGGGAAATTCAATTGGAGCGGGCAGTGTGAGCAATTCAGAAACCGTGGTCAAATTAGGCTGTGCTAGCAATTCAAACACTAAGTAAGAATCCCGTTTTTCTGCTCTTGGAATTCATTACTTTTCAGCATTCACAGTTGAGCATTCACAGCTCAATCTCTTTCTTTAAATTGGGTTAAGTGCAAACATTTCTTCGAGCGTAACTCGATTGTTTATTTTTTTTGTATAGGTTGATTCTTAGTTTTGTTATGTTTGTATAGTAGATTTAAATCTTCATTGCTGTGCATCTAATATTTTGTTGAAAGTATTTTTATAATTGAATTTATTTTTGAAAAGTTGAAACGGTTTAAATTTGTATTATCGAAATAAGATGACAAGAACCAAGAAATATAGATATGTAACTTAGGATGGTCACAAATTCAATCAAATTTGTATGAAATTCAATCCAATGGATGACGTTTTCTTCCAGAAAGACCTGTTGGACCCCAAAGCCATGCCTTGGTATTCAGTGACTTCCATTATCGATCACTACATCTAATAGGAGAATTTTATCCTATTTCTCTGTTCGCCTGCCTCCAAGTATGAAAGCACTTAATTCTGTACCAGCAAATCATTTCAAATGCAACATTTTTGATGTCCTTTAGGTAAAAGAATAAAATTTACAAGAGAATTATCATATTGTAGTGGATTTTTATTCAAGTTCGCAGGTGAAATATGAATCGTTACGAGTTCGAAATTTTTATTTAAAAAATATTTCATGTAAAAAATATTTAAAGTTGAAAATATTTAAAATTTCAAGTTTCACGCGCAATCTTGAGAGGTTTATTAAAATTTTTCATTTTTCATTTTTTTTACTTTCATTTAGATTCCGAATTGATTTATGAATGGATGCGACGGATGATTTTGTGATGACAAATAACTCGAATGCGACGCAGTTGACGTGGGAATTGGACAGCAGGTGGCGTGTTAGACAACAGCCATCAAAACATCGTCAAGACGGATGATGAGTGTGTGAATCTTGAGAAGTCTGATTCTGATGATAGGTGCCAAAAGAATATTTCTCACAAGAAACTTGCAGGTCGTCAACCACGTTGTAATCACTTTTTTCGATCGATGAGTTTTTTATTTGCATCCAGAAGACTTTGGCCGATTGCACGTGTTGTGATGAAGAAATTTCTTTTGCCCGCAAGTGGATTTTATTCCCTGAGATGGTAGACCATCCGCCAACTTTCAATTCCTGTATCGGTGTCAATTTAACTTGGTGCCTGGAAAATGAACAAACTTCAAACAACATTGACAACAATTCCACGTCTGATGTAACCACGTACATCTCGTCCGGCGAATTAGCTGTGATGGTAACCAAAGGAGTTGCTTTAGGATTTATTGTTTTGCTCACAATTGGCGGTAACATCCTCGTTTTAGTGGCCGTAATGTTCAACTTGCATCTGCGGTCTAGTACTAATTACTTCATAGTGAACCTGGCAGTCGCTGACCTGCTGCTGGGAACAACTGTTTTGCCGTTCTCGGCTAGCTTAGAGGTGCTGGGAAGATGGTCGTTTGGCCAAGTGTTCTGCGACGTGTGGGCAGCTGTGGATGTATTGTGCTGCACCGCATCTATTATGAGTTTGTGCGTGATTAGTCTCGATCGATACATCGGAGTGTCGCGTCCCCTGACCTACACATCCATAATGACTGAAAAACGTTCTATTCTGTTTATTTTTTTTATATGGATAGCGTCTATAATCATTTCTGTCGGACCTCTGTTCGGGTGGAAAGAACCGCCGTCGGAAGACGAGAATGAGTGCAATGTGACTAGTCAACCGGGCTATGTTCTTTTTTCAGTGTCAGGTTCCTTTTACATTCCCACGTGCGTGATTTTAATCGTTTACGCGAGGATTTATCGAGCTGCCGTTCGACAAACACGATTTTTAGAGCGCGGCATCAAAACTACTAAAGCGAGTGGTGGAAACATTGAGTCTTCCGGTGCCAGTGGTTCCACGTCCGAAGTGACGCTTCGTGTGCACACAGGCGGAGTTGGAACTCGCTTGCAATCGTGTGATAACTTGAATTTAAGTTCAAGCTGTCTGCAAGTTGTATCGGGTCAGCAGGGACGACTGGCCAAGTTCAAACGACAGAAAAAAGCTGCCAAGACGCTGGGAATTGTTGTGGGAGTATTCATCTTATGTTGGTTTCCGTTCTTTTTTATTCTACCTCTTAGTAAGTATAATTTGGTTTCACAGTTCGGAATTTGCGGCGTTTAAATTATATTGAATGTCTAATTTATGTGCATTTATCGCCTTTTAGAAACGAACGTTTAATTGGGTGGGAGTTGGGCTAGTTTAATATACGAACTTTGCTGTAATAAGTTACGTAAAATGACTAAAACCTGTTTCCGCCAGATCCGTCGTAAATATTATTTGATTTATTGCTGCTGTTTAAGTTGCAGCAGTGAAATGCTTTCCTACTGCTTTCGAGTTCAATTCTAAATACTATGGATAAAATGGATATACGGTACCCATAAAAGAAAATATCTAATCATACGGTGTTTGGTTTAAGGTCGGTTTGGAGAGTGTAACACCAAGTAAGTGAAAGGATTGTAAATTTAAAGCCTGGTTCACATATGTGTTTATGGTGACCAGATTTCACTTTATGTAAACCTTAGGACTCAATTGTTTTCAGCAAAAATGTAATTCAAATAGCATCGCTCGAACAAATAAGGCCGTTTGGTTAAAATTTTGGTTAAATTTGATAAATTTTTATAGCATTTTGGTCACATTAGATGAATTTGGATGATATTTGATGAGTTTGGATGATATTTGATGAGTTTGGATGATATTTGATGAATTTGGATGATATTTGATGAATTTGGATAATATTTGATGAATTTGGATGATATTTGATGAATTTGGATGATATTTGATGAATTTGGATGATATTTGATGAATTTGGATGATATTTGATGAATTTGG
>JAQFXT010000231.1:0-55229 GCA_034683725.1 Strigamia crassipes
ATTGGTCCAAATACTCGCGTGTGTCAGCGAGAAGGAAAATGGGGTGGAGATGTACCATTTTGTTCAGGTAAAAAAAAAAACCTAAAAATATAAAACGCTAATTAATATATGTTTAGAAGTTTTCTGTTTTTTTTAAAAAAAAGAAATACATTACACCTTCAATTAATTTTTTTCTCCAGATGTTTTACCAGATCCAGAAGGACCAAGGTTAAATAAAGAAAAAATAAGAGAAAAAATATTTGTATCAAAAGTTTTTAAAATATTTCATTTTTGTGCATTATCTTCTTGGTAGTATGTGTATGTCTGTGTGCAGACTTTGCTTCGATAATTGTGTTCTGTGCAGGTCTGCCGTTAGCGCATGTCAAAGATGAATTTTCTTGATAATACCTACAAAAACATTTTGAAATAAATAAATAAATAAATAAATAATTAAATAAATATCAGATAAATTTGAAATCTTTTTCAACTGAATAATTCTTATAGGTTTTAATGTCCCACATGAAATATTTCAAAGAATATGTTCTTAGGATTTTTCAATGCAGGAGAAATCATTTTTGTATTTAGCCCATGAATTTTCTCTAAATGCACAAATATATTCTTGATATAAGTCAAGGTACACAGACAAACTCCTTGCACAGACGAAGAAGTACGCGCTTTTCTACTGTTAATTTGACCTAACTATTGTTGCTAACAACCTTGAATATGAATAACTCAATAAAATGTAGCCCATCAATTTGGATCTTTTCTGGTGTAAATTTATAGCTCATCTTGAAAATAGGTGCCTTAGGGAGCCGAACCGATCAGTACTCATCGCCTACTCAATCATCACTTCTTGAAATTAAATATAACAGTTCAAGGATAAATTATATGTTTAAAAAGTGAATTGATAATTTAATTTAAAAAGTTAATTGATAAGTTAATTTAAACAAAAAACAAAAAAAATAACTCGGGATATCAAATATTTTGAATATTGCATTTCTTAATGTCAATTTTCTTAAAAATAATGAAATAGAAGACTTCACAGAGTGTACATTGTACTCGGTTGCTCTACATGCTTTATCGGGAAGCCAAATGATTTATATAAATAAGTCTTCAGAGGGTTTACATTGTATTCAGTTACTCTTCATAGAACTTTACAGTTCGATTCCTGAATCATGAAGTCCAACATTGCAGTAATTATTTCGATTGTGATAGCAGGTATACATTTATTATTTTGCTGTTAGTTTTTTGCTAAAACGGCAAATTACCATTTATTTGTAGTTAGTGTAGGAACGCACGCTGACTGCCCAATCCAGTGTCCACATGGACAAATAGACCCTGTTTGTGGTTCAGATAACCGACTGTATTACAATAACTGCGATTTTAAACGCCAAAATTGCGGGTAAATTAACAGTAGGCCAAAGGACCCACTCACTATACGTTTCGATCAGTATTCATTACCAAAAAAATGATCGTCCAAAATTATTTGTAGCCTTGATACAACCAGAGTAGCCTGGTCTGACTGTAAAGTAGACTGTGCGACAGCTGTGTGCACCTTGGAATACAATCTTAGATGCGGTGCTGATGGTAACCAATACGGTAACGGATGTGCTCTGCTTTGGGCTTCTTGTGGGTATGAATCTACAAAATAAATCCAGGAAAAAAGATATTTCGTAATTATATTTATATTTCCATTTCACGCCAAGTCGCTCGGAACCTATTAAAGAAATGCCGCTGGACCACTGTTTATCTCCAAGTGATGCGTAGTGTTTTCAGTCATCTTTAAATAAGCTGTACGTCATCAAAAAGGCTAATAAAAAAATAAATAAAATATTACCAATCGTTTTGCATTAAATTGTCTTGAAATGCTAATTTCCTGTTTTCATTATTTTTATTATTTTTTATTATTAAAAAATGCTTCGTATTAAATACCTGTACACACACAATATATTTTCTATCTACGGTACATATAAAATCTTCGTAAATTAAGTGAATAACGGAAAAAATAATGTCGGATAAATTTGACATATTTTTCCAGTTTGATGTACCATATGAAATATAACCAAGAATATAATTCTATAAATTCTTCAACGCAGGAAACATCATTTTTGTATTTAGAGAAATTTCTGGTTGAAAACATTTTGGGCGGGAGGTAGTCTATGAATTTTTTCTAAATACAGGAATATACGTATTCTTAGTATAACTCAAGGTACCTACATCTCTACTTTTAACATGATCTAACTATTGTTGCTAACAACCTATAATATAAATAATTCCAATATAATGTAACCTGATATTTTGGATCTTTTCTGGTGTTCATTTACAGTTCACCATGATGATAGGTAAGCTAACTTGGAAATAAATATATCAGTTCAAGGGTAAATTATCGGTTATCTTACATTAAAAAAAAAAATCTTTATCGGATAGCCAAATGATTTATATAAATAAGTCTTCAGAGGGTTTACATTGTATTCAGTTACTCTTCATAGAACATTGCAGCTCGATTCCTGAATCATGAAGTCCAACATTGCAGTAATTATTGCGATCGTGATAGCAGGTATACATTTATCATTTTTCTTGTTAACATTTTTCTAAACGGCAAATCACCATTTATTTATAGTAAGTGTAAGAACACAAGCTGACTGCCCAACCGAGTGCCCTCTGGGCCTGATAGACCCTGTTTGCGGTTCAGATAACCACCTATACTACAGTGAATGTCATTTGAAACGCCAAAACTGCGAGTAAATTAATACCAGACCTAAATACCCACTCACTATACATTTAGATCAGCATACATTAGCAGAAAAAATGATTGTCCAAAATTATTTGTAGCCGTGATGTAACCAAAGTAGCCTGGTCTGACTGTAAAGTAGACTGCGAGCATGTTGCATGCACCATGGAATACAGTCCTAGATGCGGTTCCAATGGGAACAAGTATGGTAACAAATGTACTCTGCTTTGGGCTTCTTGTGGGTAAGCAACTACAAAATAAATCCTAGAAATTTTTCTTTTTTTAATTGTATTTCTATTTCCATTTCCCTTCAAGTCAACCGGAACCTATTAAGGAAGTGCCGATGGACCAATGTTCATAGTGTTTTCAGCCATCTTTAAATAAAACTGTACGCCATCATAAAAGCTAATAAAAAGTTTCATCGGTCGTTTAGCTTGAAATTGTCTCGAAATGCTAATTTCCTTATTTTCATTATTTTTTATTAAAAACTTTATTTTATATTATCAGAATGACAAATACAATTATATCAGCTTTTAAAATAGAGAATAATTTAAGTACAATTCATGTTGACAATAATTTAGTTACACCATGATCACTTTCCAAATAACACATTAAAAAATAACTGAACGTATTATATTCCAAATCATTCTTTGAGCAATTTAGATTTTAAAACTGAAATTAATTTTTTGTTTTGCTGAAATAAAAAGCCAAAAAGAAAAAAATAATGCTGAATTTGACACCCACAATTAAAAATTAGATTTTAGGCACTGTAAAGTTTGGAGGAAAATTTCCAGGTGTATCAAAAGGACGCTGAAGCATAGCCTAAAATGGAAATAAACTTTAAAAACTGCAAGTTTGCAAAAGACTAATATAATAACCTGAAATTTCAAAGGTTCATTGCTCGGTACCAATACCACAGTAACCATGCTAAAAATTGTAACAGTTTGCGCACACGTAGGATGATTGTCATCCGCTCGCCATGTCAGAGTCAAATGTGGTATCCCATGCTGCTTTTGGTAATGTTTGCCCAATAAAGGTAATTTCTATTTCCGGAACAAATATTAACCATCTCACAAAACCCATCACACTCAACCCAAAACTTACGTCACAATAAACTCGTTTGACGATTCCGAACTGCAGTATTAGCACATCAAACGAGTGGTCCAGCACAGCTATAACCATAGCTACCTCTTCACGAAGATTCGTTTCCTGGAATAAATTACCAGCATTTATTACGCGAGTTAATATTTAACGTTTTATTTACCTTAATAAAGGCTCCTAAATAGATTTCTTGACTGGTTTCTTGACAAATTTTAGCCGCATACTTTTTATCATTGCAGTGTTCGCATTGACGTTGCAACCACCGCTTATCCACAACCGGTTCTTGCGTATAGTCTAAGAAAAATAATCGGTCGAACAAATAAAATTTTAATTTAATATTTCATACCCAAAGCAGCTGCCAATAAACGATGAACCAATATGTCAGCATAACGTCGTATAGGAGAAGTAAAATGCGTATACAAAGGAACATTTAGAGCATAATGATGATAAAGCTTCTCACTATCGTAAGAACCTGCACAAAAGTACAAGGCACGCTAAAAAAAAATTTAAAAAATTAATTAATTTAAATGTTTCGCGGCGAATTAATTAATTTTTCCATACCTGCATTGGTTTAGAGAGTAGATTAGTAATGGCCAGCTGACGTGCTTGTGCAATTAGACTAGAATCTCTCTTAAAATGTGTTAACGATTCTTGAATTTTGCCAGCCGAACTGGAATCGAGGTTGAGACCAACAGTTGAAAAGGTCTCGAGAACCTCGTCCAGTAAGTGCTGAATTGGGGGAGGGTGGCATCTAAGAACTGCTTTTCCGGGGAATGATTTAAGAATCTTGTGAGCCACCGCCATGTTAGCAAGAAGCATAAATTCTTCTATTAATCTGAAGCAAAATAAAAGTTAATTTTTGAAAATTAATAAAAATTGCATTTTTGACATCAATTTTACCTATTACTATCTTTTTGTTCATAGACAGAAAACGTTGAGGGTAGTCCCGAGTCGGAGTCCAAAGAAAAATGCAGTTTTACTTGGTTGAGGCTCAAAGCGCCACCGTCGAATCTTTGTTTTCTAAGGATTAAAGCTAGCTTGTTTAACTGTCCAACTTTTGCCGCAATTGTAGATAAAGTAAAATCGCCTTGGATTTGAGGCATTTCTCCAGATTTCCAGTCGTTATCCGGATTGTCAATCAAATTTTGTGCTTGGTCGTAACTCAATTTAGCGCACGAATTAATGACCGAGCGACCGAACCACTCTTCCAAAATGTCACCAACCGGGGTAATTTTCCACATAACGGACATTGTCAGTCGCTCTTCGCCAGGATTTAAACTACAAAGATGCTCGCACAGTAATTGTGGCAACATCGGTACCACCTAAAAAAAAAAAATTAGGTCCCACTAACAATTTACTAAATTCACTTGCCACTTCACTTACCATTTGCACCATGTAAACGCTGGTAGCCCTGTGGGCAGCGACACTGTCTATTTTCGACCCTTCCGGTATAAAGTAAGATACATCAGCGATATGAACGCCAACTTCCCAAGTCCCATCGGGTAATTCGCGGCACGAAACCGCATCGTCCAAATCTTTAGCAGTTTCTGGATCTATGGTAAAAATACACTCTTTTCGTAGATCGCGTCGGGCCTTCAATTCATCCTAAATAAACCAATTTTAACTTTCATCAATCCCAACAACAAAATATAAATAGTGTGCCGAGGTTTACCTCAGGTATCGTCCAAGGTAGTTTATCTGGAATAGCTTCCAATAAATTATCAGCAAAGTCGGAATAATCTACGTTATTGCTAATCAAAATCGCTTCAGTTTCGGTAGCTATCAGCCCCGCTTCGCCTATACTTCGATAAAGATGTCTAAAAACAAATTAATATTAATAAAATAAAAGTTTTATATTTCGTAAACAACTAATAACCCTTTAGCAAAGCCAGTGTTTTCCCATTCGGTTATTTTTGCAATGTAAAGAATTTTAGCATGTTCTTCAGCACAAGTAAAAAAATCTATAAAAAAAAACAACGGTCTTTAGTTTACATCTCGAATCATTGAACAAAAATGCCAAAAATTAAAAAAAAATATTTACTAGCTGGGCATTCCTTCATAGGAATAGTAATCCGAGGCAATCTATGATCTTGTGGTGAAAAGAGAGCCCAGTTTGGATTTCTATCTTGCATTAATTTCAAATGTCCCACTGCAACCAAGTTGTGTTTTCGTTCTTTCAAGTAAACTACCTGAAAATAGTCGAACACATTTAAAACATCTACACGTGATTAAAAACATTTTTTCAACCCACTTTGGCTGTTTTTTGTATTAATTTATGAGCTAATGGATGCTTCAAAACTTCGATTACTGTCATTTTACTTTTACTGCATGGTGATTCTACTGAAAATAAATTTATTCGTAGTGTGAAATGACTAAGTTACAACACAAACTGAACCTAAAACTTACCTATAAGAGTTAAAGTATTGTCTGTTGTAATGTTAGATTTTCCTACACTATTATTGACCAGCAAATTAGTTTCACACCACGAATTAATAGGTTCGGGAACCGGCGGCCCCCACCCATCTGGTTCCTGATCCAAACTGTTATTGTTCATAAGCTCAGTTATTTCGACCATTAAATCACCACTACACGCACTCGCATCTTCTTTGCCAGAATCGTCAACTTCACTGAGCTCATGAGGTGCCACAACCACGCCACCATTCCCTTCCAACTCATCGTCCGCACAATCCAGTTTCGATTTCAAATTGCCATCTAATATTCCGTGCAACAACTCATCGGGTTCTACGATCAAACCTTCGCAACTCTTATCCAATTCTAATATAGGCGACATATCGCTCTCATTTCTACACCACTGTTGATCCTTCATTTTCTTCTTGCCACGCTTACCCCTTCTATTTTTCTTTGTTCCGGTACTTAAGATTTCGATGGTGTCACAAACTTGAAAATTCGAGTTATTCGTTGCTGGAATTGATTTGAAATCTCCAGGCTTTGAACCATCCGTCAGCACCTACAATCATTTTGTTGCATATTCGTCAGTATTTAAGTTAAGTAAGTAAAACATTAGAGTTTGGGGTAACTGCAATTTTTAAAAACCTCAATTTTTCAGTTTTCAAAAATGAAAACCTCAGTTAACCTCGATTTTTCAGTTTCCATTTCTTAATTGTTATAAAATTTTTCTTTTTAATTTGTAAATAAAAATGAGTAAATAGAAAAATGTCAAATAATGAAAAAATGCGAAAAGGTTAAGGATGGCCATTGAAACTGGATACCGTATTTGCTTTCATCGAAATTCGGCCAGCGTACTAATGGAGACTGCGTTAAATTAGAAACCCGCGTTCAATGAGAGCAAACAGTAATTGTGAATCAATGCATCGGAAATTTTAATCTACTGTATTTCCTCTCGAAGCATTTCATTTTGATAAAAACTATTTAACGTTTGATAAAAAAAAGGACTCATTTTGTGGCCAAAAAAACATCCAATTTTGTGGCCAAAAAAACATCCAATTTTATGGCTAAAAAAACCTGTCAATTAGTGGCTAAAAACAATATTAAAAAACCCGAAAACCTCGGTTTTCAAGGCCGGTTTTACGGTTTCAGTTTTTTTTTATTAAAAAACTGCAGTTTTCGGATTTGAGTAACCTACAATCCCAAACTCTAGTAAGATAGTAAATAAACTACTTACTTTCCACTCAAGTTGGGGCTTAATCTGTACTACTACTACATCCCCATGAAGGGCTCTGTTGCGATCCAGAATGCCTCCAATATAGATGTCCATCTGCCCGTCCTAAACAGCAAATAATTTCGAATAAAACTCTTCTCGTAAACAAATTATTCAAGAATAAATTTGAAATGTGTAGAAAAAATAGAAATAAATCAAACTAAAAAAATAAAATCAAACTAAAAGAAATAATAGATTTAAATCAAGCTTAATTCTATTTTCACTTGAATTCTAGCACTGACTAAATTTAGAAATTGTGAATAGGGTTAGTTGATATGCATGAAAAAAGCAGTTAGTGTAACGAGACATTTTTGAAGACAATTTTACAGGCAGCGCTAGCCTCACTTAGTGTAAATAATTGAGCATCTTTGTTCAATTTTTAAAAATAAAAATTGACCAAAAATACATTGCAAAACAAAATCAAAATAAATATATCGACTAAGCAAGGCAAGCAAAGATAGTCAGCTACCGAGGATTACCGGCGCAGATATATAAGCGTCTTCGTAGTTTTTAGGATTTATTCTTAGTATGCCCTTTAAAAAAAAAAAAAAAAATTAAAATTTATTCAATCAATTTTAAAACTGAATTTAGGTAATTATTAAAATTACTTCGATCAACTCTCCTTTTTTCAATCCTCTCTGAACTTCTTCTAAAGAGATGAAAGGCTCAAACGGCTAAAAGTCAATAAAATTCTATTTTTATAATCACTTTATTAATAAAGTGACGCGCACTAACCTTTGGAGATTTTCGTGGTGTTTTGGGTGTAGTTCTTCTGGACGAATCGAGACCTTAAACGAAATATGTTATTTCGTATTTTTCTATCACAACGCCGATTAAATTTCTCGTGTTATTTACTTCTCTCTTTCCGGGGTCTCGGCTGATTGTTCTTGATCCCTCCCGTTACTTTATTCCCTCCAATTACACCAGATGGAGTTCTATCTTCGAAAGTAAAATCTTTCCCTTTCTTGCTTCCATCAAAGCTGTTTGCTTTAGAAGAGTCCGACGACTCGGACCTTTATAAAAACCGAAACCAAAACCAAAAGTAAAATTTGTGTTTAAAATATTTTATTTAAAAAAAAAAAAAAAAAAAAAAAAAAATTCTTACGTTCTATTTCTTCGGTGATTTTTCTGGTTCTTCGATTTTGTGCCCGTGGTCGGTGGGTTTTTCTCTTTGCCCTTGGTCCCCTCAGTTGTTGGCGTCTCTAGACTGGTTGAGGATCTGTCTACTTTGATTTGGTTCGGTACCATCAAAGTATTCGGAGGTTGCCTAGTACGCGATTTCGGGATTGACTTTGTGGTTGACGCGTTTGCTTTTTGGTCACCCCACGTGTACACAGCTGTCGGGGATGGATTTGCCGTATTGTCGCCGGAGATTGAGCCTCCTTCATACCGTGCTGAAGACATAACAAAGTGACCTGAGCGTTTCTTCGTTTGGTCGTTTACGATTTTAGCCCAAAACGAGTGCTACCGATGAAATTAATGTTATTCCGTGTCCTTCTAGATAACATTTTCCATCTACTGATGTACTGTATTTACTCCAGTTAATTTTTCCATGGTAACCGCTGTTACCAGACTGGGGACGAGCTGCCGAGGACGGAAAATAAATATGCGTACCCTCGCTAATACCAGACAGCCGCAACTCGTTATTCACAATCATTTCCGGTTCCGTAGTCAATTCGACTCGCTGCTGCCATCTGTGGAGAGAAATTTTAAATTGAAAGTTCTAATTTTAATTTTAATTTTAATTTTTTCTTACCTAGAAATTAATGTTTTGTTTCCAAGTACAATTTTTGTGAATAATTTCTCAAATAATTTCGACCAAATGTTGATTTTTTCCTCTAATTTTTCGCCCTTTAAACTTCCCACGTATTAAATTGCAAATTTTTATTGCTTTTTACTGCACGGTATTTTACGTATATATTTGATATCTTTTCAGTCTATTTATATTGATTTGTTGTTGCAGTTATCAAATAACAAAATAAAATTTATCTACTTTTTTTCTTTTAATCATAAATCAACATCAAATTTTATTTTATTTTTCCTTATGATAACACATTCCAAATTTCCAAAATAAAAAAAATATTTCTTTCAACTCTTTTCAAAGAAACATAAAAAGTCATATAATTGTGACAGAGATTGAATCTGTGCCGTGTATCAAGAAGATTGTCGTCACAGTTGGAACCGGTTGGAAGCCTCGAAGCAAAGCTCGCAAAACTCGAGGCAAAACTGCAGGTGAAAGGTGTGGCCAGGTAGATCACGTGACCAGTGACTGGCTTTTAAACCGCTGCTGGATTGGGCGTTGGATCGTATTCAAAGCGAAGTGATCTCGAGGCTCGTTTGTTGCTTAACGACATTTCTTTCCTGCATGGGACAAGGAAGAGAAAAGCGCAATGTTATTATTACCATCGCACGCACTTTGGAATTTTGTGATCGTCGATCTTATTAGTGTTTCAACAGTAAAACTCCACCTGACAGGCGTTCGGGACTCTTATCTCAGGTAGTAACAGACTCACAGTCGAAGTTCGTCATGGTGTTGCCCCAATGGCAACACTACCTGTGGTGCTTACTTTTTATCTGCACATATTTGAGTGACTGCGTGAGATCGGAAGAATTACTTAACGGAATGGTCTGTACGAACAAAGCTACTTTACTCCCCGGAAAATATCGCGTAACTCGAGATATTATTGTGGAACACGAAGGAGAACTTCGAATTCAACCTGGCTGCCAACTTGGTTTTGAAACAGGTGTAGGGATAACAGTTCGGGGAATTTTAAAAGCCGAGGTATGTACTTTTTATTTTTTTTATTTTTTTATTTAAAAAAAAAAAACTGATACAAAAAAATTATAAACGCATGATTACTCACATTAATTAACCCCGCACCTTAGAATGAATCATATTACGGCAATGTATCCTTCAAGAAATTTTAGTCCGGATGATTAATTCATTTGAGTATATTATAAATTTCCTACGGTCGTTTTGTATTTGATTTGTATTTGTATAAAACTGAAAAGTATTGACTAACTGCCAACGTAATCACTGGTTTGTTATATTGATTTTAATTCCGAATTAATAAGGAAAAAACACGTTGAGTATTTTATCGGCGCTAATTATTAAATAACATTTGTTTTTAAAGGGAAGTCCGCACGAAAATGGACGGATTAGGATGACTCGTTATATAGCTCAAACTGAACAGGATGTCAAAGCCCCCACAACAATTCGCTTGGTTGATGGCCCTTCCATTTTTGCTGGACGACTCCAGCTGGCCCAAGAGGGGCGTTGGTTTTCAGTTTGCACTAACTCACGCAAGTACGATTACATCAACAACTAGTTTTCGTGTCTTTATCTTTATGCATTTCTCAGAACGCATGAATATCACAACTGTTATTACATTTTTTAAAGCAATCGCTATCAGACTGTAGGGGAACCACAAAACAAAACCGAGCAAGAGTCCTTGACTCAAATGAAAAGGGGGGAAAGAATAAAAAGTAACAATAATCCTGCCTTTAGGGCAATGCGTAGCACATCGTGAAGGGTCACGTTCTCTCCCTAGTGGTTGGATTTAAAATGTATTATTTGAAGACAATAAAATTTTTCTTATTGTAAATGTTTCAAAAATAGGATAAGCAAATATTAAACAGTTCTTATCAGTTGGATATTTCTAATTACAGCTGTAAAATTATAAAATTAATTTTCGAGGGGATAATGTGTAGAAATGGATTTTACGAGTTCTAAATTAACTCACAAAGTGGAATCGGTACATCGTTTATAGTCAGTTTTAAAATATATTGTGTAGACATAAAGTTAAAAACATTTATTGTATTATTTTCTCATCCCGGAAAAACAAGCCGATGGCCTTTCTTTTCCTGAGAAGCAATCTGATCGTCATGGTTACCCAAGCTGAATAGAATAGAAACTCGCATACGTAGAATAAATGGAGATTCGCATCACGTTAGAACCGGCCGAACACGCGGCGTTCGATGGACTTACAATTGTTAATTTAATTTGTAAAGATTGCTTTTCACAGCTGTGATGTTCTGAAATTAAAACAAAAATATTAAGCGAACTTTTTTTCATGCCCACATAGCTTTTATAAAGTAAGTCTATGTAGTTTTATAATAGAATCATCCGTGTTACTGCTACGTTTAATTTATTTAGCTATCTAACTTCTACGTAGTCACAACATAAACGTTACACAGAATTCTATATAGAATTACATAGACTTTTCTACGTATATGCGATATTAAATTTATTTAGCTATCTAATTTCTACATAGACATTATATAAAATTTACGTAAAAAGTCTATATTGAATTACCATAGACATTCTACATAAGATGCGATGTTGATTCTATCATCCGTGTTACTTGGACTATGGACTCTGTAATAATTTATTCCTACCTGTGCAACTAATGCAGAGTCATTTTTATTTTGTAAATTGTTAAAGAACTGGAAATCAACCAAGTTTATCTCCTTCTCTTAAGTTGAAAGCACTTTAGTAAAAAAAATTATTTTTAAAATAGGCCTATCAAAATATTACTAATTGTTAAATACTTTACATACGATTGTTTGTTGAAATACTATAAAACATATTATTTCAGTTGGACAGAAGCTGATCTGCAGGTTGCATGCAGAGAGTTGGGATTTCGAGGTGGACAATTCTACAATTGGTTTGACCACAATCCCGATTCAAATCAACTTTTATACGAAAGTCCTCATTGCCATCCATCAGAACCGTCATTATCTTCCTGCAGTAGAAGTGACACAAAAAAGTTTGGAAGTGGAGTATGCGGTAAAAAAATCCTTTAAAAAACATTTAATAATATACTGTACTAATTTATTGCCTTAACAACAACTTTTATCATTTGAAAATGTCAGTTATCAGTTATTTACCTAACTAAAAAATTTATATGAAAATTTATAGTTGTATAATTCCAACCGAACCGTAAAGCTACCTTATCGTCATAAAACTGATAACCGTGAAAAATAAATCTTTTACATTTGCAGACGACCATCTTGACATTGGCATTTTGTGTGACCCACAACCAACGACCAATTACAACCATTGGAGGGGAATTCAATTTGAAAATGCCAAATTTTACATAAACCGTGTGGATACTGATACCAATACAAAACTAACACTATCTGAATCATCAATCAGCTATGTGGATATATTTCATGCTGGATTTAATCGCACAGGAAACTTAACCTCCGCCGTAGAAGTGATTGGCGTTCCACCACAAATGCAACATTTGCACATAAAAGGATCACAATCATCTGCCATTAACATTACAAGTCCAACGAGTCTAATTGATATAAGGCATAGTGTTTTGGAGAGTAACAGAGGCTACGGTGTTTTCATCAATTCGTCAACTGGAAAAGCAAGAATTCACAACTGTACAATAAGCAACAATGGAGCTGATGGTATTCGCTATGTACATCATGATCCTATCATTGAACCCTTGAGTTTTTATGATTTTTGCACAATTCCGAGTTTGGATACCAGTCAATCGTACCCATTGCGATTGACGATGAGACAACAAGCAACTAACCCATCAAATATAAGCTGTGACAAGGTATAACTTGATTGTTTTGGGTAATGTCAGTGCATTTACAAACAATTCTGTACATTTTTAGGTGCTATTAACTCGCAGCTTTAGACAAGACATGAATCTTGTCTTTACAATTCACTTTTTATACATATTTACTAATAAGGATGATGCTGCCATTGTGGAAGTTCGAGATGGGCCTAATGAATGGTCACCGTTGCTACTTAAGTACGAAGTTACTAACAGCAGTCGGCCTCAAAGTGTTACAACAACGGGTCCTGCTGTTTTTCTCCACTTTCACGCAGAAGCAAATTCAAGTGTGGTTGTAACAGTTGATGTGGAGTCTGATGCATGGAAAACATCAGATTTAAACGTAACGGATTCAAGATTAGAACAGAATAATGGTCGAGGAATCGCCGTCGAAAATATTAGAAATGCGTTGGGTGTACACGGTTGTGAAATCCTTCACCACAATTATGTTGCAGGTGTACACGTGCTCAATGGATCCGGTGATGTCAACATAACCTCATCACGCATAACGAACAACAACTGCGATGGAGTGAATATCTCGTACGCTGGTGGAAAACAGAACATTTCTTATACTACAATAAGCAATAACCAAGGACGTGGAATTGCTGTTTGGTTCAATCAAAGTTCCTTATTCAAATTTGATGCTCAAAATACCATCCTGTACAAAAGCTTCGTAATTCAAAACATGGACTATGGAATGTTAGTTGGGAATTTTTGCGGTGATTCCATCGTGAACGTTACGCAGAGTGTGTTCGAAGCTGGAAAAAACATTGGGCTGAAGATACTTTCTTGTTGGAGAGAAAATGCGGGTATAAGAAAAGTGTATGTCACGTTAAATAATTTTTCAAATAACCAAGTGACAGGATTGGAATTATCACCAGCTGTGAATATGGAAGCTGACATTTCATACAATGTTTTTAGAAAGCATTTGTCCAGTGCCTTACACATCCAGAATGAAGACCGCGAAGAACTGGAAAGATTGAAAACCCTCATTATCATCGAATTTAACCATTTTGAGTACAACAGTGGATACTTTGTGGCTGGTTTAGGTTTAAATCAGCATGCTGTGGAACAGAAATTGATTTTCACGCACAACTATCTGCACGATAATAACGTCAACGAACCCTTCCGTTATTTTAATCCTCGAAACAAAGTGTCCGCAGTTGTAACAATCTCATCAAGTAATGTCATAGTGTTCCGAAACAGCTTTAAAAATCTTTTGTCTAATTATGACATTGGTTCACATTTGAGCGAACGATACAGCTTTATTAATGGCACACACAACTACTTTGGCAAAGAAGACGAGAAGTATGTTTACAATCGGATATTTGATGCAAAGTTCAGATACAACCTCGCTCCTGTTTTGTATTTCCCTTACTTGCTGGTTGGAAGCGATTTAGACACGGAATATGTAGCAACCAGGCCCGCTCTACCGGCTGATTTCCAACAAGCAGGGTACAGCATTGGTGGTGAAGTCAATGGAACAATTTCCCTTGAAGTTGGTGAATACAATGTTACGAGAGATATAGTCATTAATTCCCGTGGTGAACTAAAGATTGCAAGAGGTTCAAAATTAAAATTTCCTCGTTCAGTCGGAATGTTAATTCACGGAACTTTAACAGTACATGGATCAAATCCTACGAGAGTTGTGTTTACTTCCTTGGATGAAAGTACCCAAAACAGTGCCACTGTACGACTAATTGGTGGAAGATCAAGAATGGAGGGCCGATTGCAAGTATTTATAGATAATGTATGGGGTACAGTTTGCAACTATAAATGGACAGAAATAAATGCAGCTCTGGTTTGCCATCAGCTGGGACATGTCTTGAATCCTGATGATTGGCTATTAGAACCATTTGAAATGCAAGCAATTGCCAACAGTGCACCTATCCACTTGAGCAATGTGCAGTGCAGAGATTTAGACAGTGATCTTACCAAGTGCAAAGCAGAAAGAAAAAGAAATTTTCAGAACTCATGCAGCCATGAAAATGATGTGGGAATCAAATGCTACAGACAAGGATGGGCCGGAATTCGTGTTTCAATGACAGCTAGGAAAAAAGACTTGAGTGATATTCAGGTTGAAAATGCTGGGCTTTTTGATGCCATGGACAATATTTTACAACCAGCCTTACAAGTCGATTTTGCTCAATTCAACATAAATCGCATGAAAATCTCTCGAAATGTACACGTTGGTCTTGGAGTTGTGTTTGGAAATCCTTTCTTCGAATCTAAAATATCGGACTGTGTTATTGAAGGAAATGATGGTCACGGAATTGTGATACACAACCAAGGATTATGGTTTGACAGATGTGTTATTCAGGAAAATAAGGCCAGTGGAATTCATTATAATCCTATGTTAACGCGTGAACAAGAAAGAAGCTACGTTGAATGGATAGATCCAGCAAATGAAAATGTTATTATTCTACAAAATTCATTTTCTGATATTACGTTACAACGAGATGGAGTTCGATTCTTTCTTTTGGATAATAAGCCAAATATTCAAGGCACTTACACAATAACCACTGATATCAGCAACATATTTCGAGTAATTGCAATTGGAGGAATCGATAAAAATAGCACTGGCCAATTGACTATTCAAGATGGTGGGGCAGCAATTGATTTGAAAACAAAATTACTGGAGTTTCCTTATTCCTCAACAACCAATTCGATTACATTGAGCTATAATAGTGGGAATAAACCAATTGGCAAGACTGTTCTTCATATTTCACCATTTGAACGTAAGTAAATTAAGTCATAGATTATGAAATATTTAATTAAGCGTTTTCTCTTTTGGGTAGGTCGGCTGCATGACCTGTCACCAACAATTCGTATTCACAATTGTGATATCGGTCAAAATGAAGAAGGACTTTCTATCTTTCATTATAATCGTGCAAGAGGTGAATGGAAGGAGCGTTATATGCGTGTCAAAAATGAAACGATCGAACTCTACAGAAGTAAACTGCATGACAACAAAAAGCAAGCACTGTATGTCATCACACCGCATCACGAACCAAAATCGTATGGTTTAGCCAACATTACCTACTTAATTAATGAAACCAACATAGATGGTAACTTGGGTGGAAGTATCATGCAAGTGAGCAGGGATATTGTTAATTCCAATAACGTTTTTAATTGGATTATTGGTGGGAATTCATTCTCCGGCAATAAGGATAACGGAATTGACATAACATTTCCGTATGTTTGGCAGTCCAACTTGAACGAAACTCACACATTTTATATGCAGAATAACACCGTATCCTATAACCGCAACTTCAAATTAGTTGTCAATGGATTTTTCACAAAGACATTTATTCGTGAAAATAATTTCGTAGAAAACGCATGCAAGAAAGGACTAATAACTTTGACAGGAATGGAAAAACTCATGGTCGTGGAAAGAAATTTAATTGAAAACAACACCTGCAGATATATGGTGGAGTTTAATATGGATAGCCACACTGATCTTGCTGTCAAAATTCCAGCTTATTTCAAAAACAACATATTGAAATTCAATCGTTTCTCATCAACCATAAAAACAGAAGATTCCTATCAACCAAACAGCTACACAATTGGTTTGCGCGGAGTGCAAAAAGTCGACGTTACAAACAATTTATTTGTTGGAAATTATTTAGAGTACCAACTTCTAGCTGGCATTCGTACAAGCTCATTGGATAGTTACATCAATGCCAGACAAAACTATTGGGGAACAACAATTGAAGAGAAAATCCGAGATGTGATATTTGATTTTGACGATTGGAATAGTTTTGCATTTGCCGATTTCTCTCGCTACTTAACGGAACCCACGTTGGAAAGCTCTAATCAAAACAACGAGCCACTGAAACCACCGTACCACGATGTGAATTATTTAGGAGGGCGTCTTTACAAAGACAGAACATTACGCTATCAGGCCAAACCTTATATCATTCGATCAGATGTAACAATTATGCCTGGCATAACCCTCACAATTGATCCTGGTGTTCACGTGCAATTTTACCCAAGTGTTGGTATTTTAGTGTTGGGTTCTTTGAAAGCAAATGGCAGAAGACATTCGCGAATCAAAATGACTCCGTACATTCCCGAACTGGATTTCAGATATACAACTAATGGACGGTATCGTAAAAGTGTGACACCATTAAAATCTCAAGAACTGGTTCGATTGTGTACGAGTGCACCTTGTGCGTTTGGAGCTCGCCAGGGATTTCTGGAGTTATATAATGTGAGCACTCTGCAATGGACTCCAGTTTGCGACAAGCGGTTTACTGAAAGAAATGCCGAAGTTGTTTGCCGAGATCTTGGTTACCAAAATTTAAACGTGTTTCTCAAATTTGGTCCTCGGTTAGATGTTGATCCAACATATTTGAGTAGGATTCGCACCTGGCCTGAACCAAAGCAATGTAGAGGTCATGAAGAGCACTATACAGACTGTGGAATCAGATTGAATGGTGATTTTAGACATGTGTATTCCTGCCCACACACTGCTGATTTTGTTTTCGTGTTTTGCGGCGACAGAAATTTGGATAAGAATTTACGCTATTGGGGTGGGATACGTTTTGCAAATCCCAGTTTCGAAAGCAAAGAGCAATATCCTTTTGATAAAGTTCACAACACTGTTCGTATTGAAGATTCCGTGTTGGAATATGTTGATATCATAGGAGCTGGTATACTGCACAATGAAAAGAGCAGCGCCCTATTGTCCACGTTCAATTCTCCTAGCAAGCTCGAATACATCAATGTGACAAAAAGTGCGTCTGATGGTGTTAATATCATCGCACCTCTTGTTGGAGTCAATTTAGTTGATAGCAGGTAAGAATAAAATAACATTGATTAACTGAAATTATTATTAACTATATTTCAATTTTAAATAAAAATAGAATTGAAGATAATTTGGGGATCGGACTAAATATCTTGGAATTAAATGGTTACGAAGGCAATTTACTGGAGTCTACATTTACACCGCTGAAAACCATTCACATCCCATACAACCTGTTTGGTTTTGTTGATATTTGTGAATCTCAGAAGACACTTGAAGTTCAAGAACGAATTCTAGTGTATTACAGATATCACAACTATCCAATGGACTGTGTCAAAATTTTTAATAGTGTTGGACAGATCAGTCATCTTGGAATCCGCTTTCTGCATTTAAACTTGTTTGATTCAACTGGCGATCTGTCTTCTATAGATAAAATTCGAATTATGGATGGAAATATTTACAACAAACATTTGCATCCGTATGAAGAAATAACTTTTGCATCAAAAAATGACAAAGTGTTTTTTAAAACCAAAAGTAAAACACTGAGTATTCACATACACGCAAATGGTGCAACAGAAAATTATGGATTTGTAGCAGAAATAATCACATTGCCAGCTCTGGGAATTGGTTCAATTGTGGAAAAAAATCACAATTTAACATACAGTGTCATATCAAGAAATAGAATGGGAGGTGCGAGCTATTCATCAACGGGCGAGTACAATCCGCCCGCCGCATTTGTCCACAATCAGTTTGTAAACAATGGAATTGGTATGTTTGGTAATTTTACATCGTGCGAAGCAGCTGTTACTTTTGATGTCCGAAATACAAAAAATATAATTGTGCAGGTATATTATATACTAGACATTCATAAAAATACATAAATTAACGCATAACTTTCGTTATAGAATAATTTGATTATGGGTAATCAAGGAGGATTAGCAATTACTACTGAAGGAACATCAGCAGGAAGCAGATTGAGAGCTACAATATCTCATAATTTGATTACAAAAAACAGAAATCGCAACGCTTTATCAATCGTTGGCAACAATGAAGTTGTTAGTGTAGCAGTTGTGATGTTCAACTACATTACTCAAAATGTGGCACCATACCGCGATAACATCGTAATTAAAACGGTTGGTTTACACATTCTGTAATAACATATGATTACTCCAGAAATAATTTACTATTATTATTTCTTTTAGATCCATTCAAATTTCTCTAGAAATTTTGTTAGACGGAATACAGGCAGATACAATTTTGCCGTACATGGCTATGAAAAGTTAAGATTACAACAGTATCAGAGCGCCGAGTACAATAGCTTCTATGAAAATAAAGCCTGGAACTCCGAGTATAGCGCTACAATTTACGCTGGTGGAACTGGTCAAAATTATGAAAACAATGTTCTCATTAATTTGGATAATGATTTTGAAATTGCTGCAAAAAATCGCTCCAAGTAAACAAAATTTTTAATATACAAATTTTCAAAATACGAGAAATAATGTGAATTTTTTGTTTCAGTGATAATGATGTCAATTATGCAATTGATGCTACTAACAATTGGTGGGGCAATGAATTTTTCAAGACTGCAATATCAGGCCGAATTCGAGACAAAAACGATTTTAGCAACTTATTAGAAGTGAAATATCAACCATACTACTTGAACAACATCACATTAGTAGATGGCAAATGCCCACCTGGTTGGAGTGGCGTTGGCCCGACATGCTATATCTATGTTGGCGGGGTGATGACTCGTGACGATGCAAAATTATATTGTCTTGTAAATAATTTCCGTTTTACTTCATTGTGAATTTATTAAAAATACTTTATTTTCTAGTCTGAAGAGGGCTCAATGCCATACATTTCAGACACAAATGAAGCTGAATTGAGACGACTAATACAACAGAAACAGTCCAATCATGACTATTATCAACGAGTTTGGATGCTGTCACTCGAACGACCAAATGATTGTGTCAGTTATTCTTTAAATGGTGTCGAAGTAATCCCATGCGAAGAACGTTTACCATTTATATGTGAAACAGGTAAATTATGCTTATGTATATATATATATATATATATTCTTAGCTTGAACAAATTTTTGATATTGTCATACATTTTTCATCCAGACCCAGAGATTCGCTTAGTCCCATTCATGGACACAATTACCATAGCGACTTTAGGGGCTGCAGGTGGTGCCTTGTTTATAATGTTGCTGTGCGTGTGCTTCTGGATATGCAAATCACGAAAGCGGCAACAAGAACGACTCGAAAGGCGTAACTCGATTCGTGCATCGAAGAGGTCTATCCGCTCTATTTCCAGTGGTAGCTTGCCGTCAGAAACAAGTTCTTGCAGGCGTATTATCAGCGAACAACATGGGAAACCAGTAAAAATGGTGGAAATTGGTTTCAAAGGAAGTTTTGATTCCATAGAAAAAGCACCATCTCGGTTTGACTCTTCTTCATATTTCAATTCTTCTATTGAAGACAATCAAAGCTACGAAATATGTGAAGCAGCCAATCATAAAATAGAGTTTTCAGACTTTGAAGACAAATTTGAGAATGATTCACGACCTGACGTCACTCCTCCTCCCATAATTCATCCACCGTACAAGTATGGATACAGCAATAAGGCGTTTATAGACAGTTCGTATCCTGACGAGACGGAGCAGCAACCTCCTTGGGGCTCGAGTAGTCACAGCACAACTGAATCCACTGCCGAAATTAAACGCTACTTAGAAACGTCTCTCGATACAAATGGTCGAGATGACAATTATACGTCAAGATCCAGTCCGTCCAATTATTCTCAGGAAATGCCAACTAGAAAACAACTTCTAGAAACAGACATTTGAGAAGAAAAATCATCTTTTATGTTTTTTCTTGCCATGTCTTTCACACGCAACAAAAATCTACTTATTTTGAAATAATCCGTGTGTGATTTTTGTGTAAGGTCACTGAATGAATCAAAAGTATGACTGAGAAATTCAACCTATTTAACTGCAATAATTTAAGTATACAGCAAATCTAAATGTATTAAATTTCATCCAAAAAAAGTTTTTTTTACCCAATACATCACATGATAATGTAAATATAACTGTTATTAATTCCTGTTATCGTATGATAAGCATAATTACTTGGGGTTCTTTAATCAACTTGTTTTGTTTTATTTCGTTTTGATGAGGTTTTTAATGGAAGTGATGTAGCATAAATAGCTAGTTTTATTTTTCTTTATTATCAAAGAAGATATTTTAATAAATAGGCAACAGTATACCTTGCCATTTTTAAATTATGAAGTGTAAACGAATGTGATATTAATACTTTTTCATTGAAATAAATTTCATACAATTTTTCCCATTTTAAGATGCGTACGCTTAACTTCCCATTTTAAATTTCGCGGAACCCGAAGTGAGATTTAAGCGGTGCAATGTGCAAACATCTGTTGTACACATGCTCAGACAGAAAGACAACAGCGCCATCTAGACCACATATTACATTATCAAAATGCAGCGTGTATTATTCTCGTTATTAATACCCCGCTGTATACAGTTTCCAAACAATGACTAAACAAATATCAAGTACTTTTCGCTTAGAAAATAGTTACCCAAACGCTGTAAAATTTTCCCCCTTTTCACCAACTCAATTAGCCTGCACTTCGTCAGAGAACTTCGGACTCTATGGTACGACAATATGATAACAAACTGTTTTGGTATAATTTTAATCTAAAATAAAAATGTTTCTTTTCAGGAAGGGGTTTTGGACATCTTATTCATATTGATCCAAACGGAATTATTTCATTATCAACACAATTTGTGTGGAGGGATAGTCTTTTAGATTTGAGTTGGAGCGAAGCAAATCCTGAATTATTGATTACTGCAGCTGGAGATGGCACCATTCAGTTATGGAATACTCAGCAACCCCATGTATGAATAGTAAATAAAATACAGCTCTCATCAACTCAGTTAGTGGTAGCCTATTATGTATTACAGAGTGCAATACGTATCTATAACGGTCACCTAAAGGAGGTAATTTAATGTACCGGTACACACTAATAATTATCGTACTAAATAAAAGTCTTTTTTCTAGGTTCACAGCGTACAATGGAATCAAACAAGGACGGGTGATAATTTTATAAGTAGTTCATGGGATCAAACGGTTAAATTGGTAATTTTTAAATAACCCTAAGAAAACCCCTGAAATTATAATCTAATTACTAATAAATACTGTAATTTTCATAAGTGGGATGTCCATCATGTGAATTTTGTACACTCCTTTGACAATCATCATCATTATGTTTACAACGCTGTTTGGTCACCTCAAATCAGAGATACATTTGCATCTGTCTCAGGTGAAATGTTATACATATATGCGCTTCATTTTCAGTAAATAAATAGCAATATTGTTGCAGGAGATGGAAACTTGCGTCTGTGGAATATTCATAACAAACAACCTACTCAAGTAATACGCGCACACGATGCAGAAATACTCAGCTGTGATTGGAATAAATACAACCACGTATTACCACATTTAACATATCAAAATAATAATAATCCTAATTCTATTTTTCCAAGTATTTAATTGCCACTGCAGCGTCGGAAGGTCTTATTCGATGCTGGGATATTCGCAACACATCCTTACCAGCAATTGAGTTGCTAGGTCATAAATATGCAGTTAGGCGTGTATTAGTAAGTTATACATATCTTTATTGAGTTAGTTTTGTTGTAATTTTTATTAATGAGTGAGAAAATTTACTTACTATTAGTTCTCTCCAAACTATGAAAATATCCTCGTGTCCACTTCATACGATTTTTCCACAAGGTAATTATTAAATCATCCATTCAGTTTCTTTATAATGAACGCAGCGTTTCATTATTAATTGTTACTCCGTAGAATCTGGACGTTGGCAAATGAAACACTCAACACGTGTGATGTAGTCAATCATCATTCCGAATTCGTGTGTGGCCTAGATTTAAGTCTTCATACTCCTGGATTAATCGCCGACTGTTCTTGGGATAGATCGATCCACATTTTCCTTCCTGGAACAAAACAATAAAACTAAATTGTGATATAAAACTTTTCGTTGACATAACAAACATTACAATCAATTAATTTTTAATAGGTGTCAATATTGTTGACTTGAGCAATAAACATTGTTTGGCATTCTATTTCCTTTTATTATTGTATAAGAAAATGGCCGTTTAGTCCATCTGGCTATCGCATTCAATCAACTCAATCCTGGCGTGGGCGTCTAAACCAGCCGACACTAACCCCCTTGGCAGATACAATGTGGCGGCTGTGAGCAGTGACGCGGGACCGTGTTCTGAAGTTGGCATGTAAAAACCAAATTCAATTGTAGCATCACTCACCATAATTAATTGATTTGTATTTTCTTTAAAGCAATGTTATACGAAAGGGAGGTTCAGCAGTAGACGCAGCAATCGCCACCCTCCTGTGCATGGGAGTCTTCCATCCGCAAAGCATGGGCCTCGGTGGAGGCTGCCTAATAAATGTCTACGATCATAAAAATAACACCGCTAACGTAATTGACGCACGCGAGGTCGCTCCTTCTGCTGCGCATGAATCTGTGTACGTAGCAAATTCGCATAGAACACTCTCGGGTGGCCTCGCTGTAGCCGTTCCTGGCGAATTACGAGGCTACTGGGAAGCACATTCCAGATATGGCAAATTACCATGGCATGAATTGGTGGAACCAGCTATCAAGATGTGTCGTGAAGGTGTGACAATAAGTAGGCATTTGGCCAACACTTTAGGAGCGATGCGCACGAGGATAGAACTGGAGCCGACTCTGAAGTAAAGTAGTTCTGTATGGAAATGACTTTTTTTTTTTTATTGATTAATTTTTATAAGTTAGAGAAGTGTTTTTCAACCGACGTACCGGGGAAGTTTATAAGTACGGTGATACAATTATTCAATCCGATTTGGCCAAAACCCTGCAAGCGATTGCGCGTGGCGGTGCCGATGCACTGTACACGGGAAACATTGCGCAGCACTTGGTCGAAGATATCCGGCATTTCGGAGGAAATATGACTTTGGATGACTTGAAAAATTACAAAGTCGTTATTCGTGACACCGTTCGGTGCGAATTCCAAGACGGTACCGTCATGCACTCGCCCCCGCCACCCGGAAGTGGTGCTATACTGGCTCACATCTTGCAAGTGATGGACGGCTTTAAAATGAGTGACGAGACTTTGGCTTCTACTAAAGATGCAGCAGTTTTTGCTCATAGATTTACGGAGACCTTAAAATTTGCTTTCGCACAACGCTCTCAGCTGGGTGACCCTGCTTTTGTTGCGGTTGATGAGGTAAAAAACTACATTGAATTATTTTATCCATTACCATGACATTATGCGTTGAATTAGGTGGTTACTAAATTAATGTCGAAATCTTACGCTCGAACAATAAGAGAAAAAATTCGTCCGGACAATGTTCAGAGTTTTTCTTCATACGGCCTAGTATTGTCAAATCCCGACGACAGTGGAACTGCACATTTATCTATTTTGGCTCCAAATGGCGATGCGGTTGCGGCAACCAGTTCAGTTAACACGTGGTAAATTCAGAACTCGCTTGAAAACATCACCGGTCTTTATAGTTTGTTTTCATTTTAGGTTAGGAGCTGGAATTCGGTCCCGAAGTACAGGCATTATATTGAATAATGAGATGGATGATTTCTCCTTCCCATCTATAACAAACCATTTCGGCGTTCCGCCATCTCCAACGAATTTCATGCGGGCCGGAAAACGCCCTCAGTCGTCCATGTGTCCGTCCATATTCACCAATGCTAAAGGGGAAGTTGTTCTTGTAATCGGCGCTGCTGGAGGAACAAAAATAGTCTCATCCATCAGTCAAGTAGTCCAAGTAAATCGAAACGTATAATTTCATCCTGTAACCAAACATCGCTATTATTAGGCTGTAATAAGAACTCTCTGGATGGGTGACTCAATAAAAGAAGCGATCGATGCGCGTAGACTGCACCATCAATTACTACCCAATGAGATTCAACTGGAAGAAGGCTTTCCCGAAGTGCAACCCAGTTATTTTTATATTTTCACTCTTTGCGATATTAAATTTTTTTATTTTTAGGCAATTAGTCGAAAGTTGAGGAAGATGGGACATAGGGCTGTAGTTCATGCTGCAAGAGGATCGAGCGTCGTTGCCATACACAGACACGATGGATTAATTCATGCTTGTGCTGACTTTCGAAAAGACGGTTCAACTGCAGGCTTTTAGAGAGGAAAATTCTAAACTTTTGTATACAAATAAAGGAAAAATTTATTTTATATTCTAATTATTTTTGTACAGTTAAATCGTTTTGTCGTGGATAAACAATGTGGCCTTTTCCTTGAGTGTATGTTTCCACGTACGCTGTTTTAAGTTGGAAACGACCTCTGTACTCCTATTTGGAAAAGTTTAATCAGACTGACCTTCGTCTTTTTTATATTTGTAATCATTCCTTGATAATGTTTTGGAACAGTCCACATGTGGCGTAATTACGAGTCCACACCTTGCCAATACAGTACATGACTGATCGAAAGCAATGGCAGAGCGTGAGGAGCTTATCCAACGCAGTAATAGCTTGGGAAAACATTACAAAGGTTACGGTGCACTTCCTTCAAACAGACAGGAAGACGATGAAGATATAGGGAGACCAGTAAAGTGAGTTTTCGTTTTCGTAAAACAATGAAAAACGAATGTGTTATCGGTAAATCCGTAAATTTTTTGTGTATAAACACTAATTTTGTGTAGGATCCAAAAGAGTCACTTATTATTATTCTTTTTGCTTATTTTTCTTCTATTTGCTTTTATTTAACGATTGCTCAATAAAAAATTTAGAATCCATTATCAGGTACGGTTAGTATCTATGAAATGTTATCATATCTAAGGTAAAAAATTACGATTCCACAAAAAAAAAAACAAAAAAAAAAACACGAATCACAGCTGAAATTCACGCAATATACCCTTAAAACCAATAAGAAGAATTAAATATTTTTATTTTTTTTATTCCAGATGCATTTGCACTCGAAGAGATTGTGTTTTAGTCACAGTACTGTCCATACTAATTGTGGCTTCAATAATCACATCACTAGTCATCGGGATTCCCAGCATTCAACAAAAACGAGCGATGAAAATAGAAAGAATGAATCCAAATCCTCCAACTAGCGACTTCCAATCACCTCCAGCAAAGGCCAACATTCAAAAACGAGCTGCTATTGTAACAAATGACTCTCTTTGCAATGGAATGGGTTTGTGTGTCCGCTAGATTTCTAAACAAAAACAAACTACCGTCGTTCCTATTGTCTATTGTCGCGAATGAAATAAACACATGTTAACTTAATGCTGTGTAAAATTTGTATTGTTATAATTTTATGAAATAATGTAAGTAGATCATTTTCTATCACTTCTCGTAAAAATGGTTGCATAGTCGGTACGAAGCAATTTTAAATTTAAAAATTAAAAAAAAAAAAATTAGAAGTGGATTATTTCTTCTCAAAGCCTTCTAAACTATCGCATTCTTCCGAACAATCTCATAACAAGCCACTTCTCCAAGCCCATGGTTACGAAATTACAACTACAATAGGACAAGGAGCGTATGGCATAGTCAAAGTAAATAAAATATATCAAAAACCTTAACTTATCATACTAAAACAGTATTTCAGTTAGCTTTTTCTGCACGACACAAACACAATGTCGCGATTAAAGTGATATCGAAAACCAAGGCACCGCCCGATTATCTTCACAAATTTCTGCCACGGGAAATCGGCGTAATTAAAATTCTCAAGCATCCGAATCTGATATGCTTCTACCAGTCAATCGAGACGACGAATCGTGTGTACATTGTGATGGAGTACGCAGAAAATGGGGATTTACTAGAATTGATTAGAAAAGAAAAGTTTGTCAGTGAACCGTTGGCCGGACGATGGTTCCATCAGCTCATAGACGGGGTCGAATATTGTCACAATAAGGGGATTGTGCACAGAGATTTAAAATGTTATTTATTTTTCTTAATTTACGTATCTTTTTATTGAATTAATTATTGTTTTTAGGTGAAAATCTGTTGTTAGACAAAAGGCATAATTTAAAAATTAGTGATTTCGGGTTTGCCAGGGGGTTTCGAAAAGGCAGCGCAGCAGATTATCTCAGTGACACATATTGCGGCAGTTACGCTTATGCCTGCCCAGAAATTCTAAATGGTAATTAAAATATTTTTAAATATAAAAAAATATATTTTTATTTTATTTTTAGGTATTCCATACAATCCCCAGTTGGCAGATATCTGGAGTTGTGGCGTGATTCTTTACGTCATGGTATTTGGTAGATTACCATTTGATGATTCTAATTTAAAGGTGCGAAATTTGTTTCTAAGCTACGCTTGTAATATAATAACTTTTACTTTGTAATTTAGCATCTTTTGATTCAAGTTCAAAATTTACCCCCTCCTATTCCAGTTAGCCCGGTCGTATCTCGAGATTGTCATTATTTAATGTATAAAATTCTGACCCCTCCTGCCAGAAGATTGCGAATACCAGAGATAAGATCAGATTCTTGGTTTCACCGAATTTATCCGTTGATAAGTAGAGATAGGGTTTCACGAGTTAGTAAATCTACGGGAATTACTAGTTGGGTATAATTTGAGAGATGTAAATATTTAGGAACTTAATAAAATTTACATATATATTTTTTTTTTTAAATAAATCTGAATTAATTTCATTTTTCAAATATGCACTGCAGTGCAGTGCATCGAATATTTCTGTCGCTTGCTTTGTTGGAAGCGCAACAATACCATTTTTTTCAACTGACAATTTATTGTTCATTCATTTCTTGTAGCTCTCCTATCATTTCAAAGACTATATATAACCGCTGCGTAAACCAAATTATTTGAATTTTAAATGAACTGAAATCCGATTCATTCATCCAAAACCGATTCTCATTGGAATACCGCACAAACATGCGTGTAAAGGCGTTGAATGATCTGACCATTGACAGTATCCTCAAAGTTTTAATTCAGATGCAACATTCCTTCGAGTACGAAGATTTTTGCAAATCATTTGAAAAGTATTTCCGAGACATCCGTAAGTTTATTCCGTAGTTTCTAAACTAAATGGTCATCTGACATGAGATTAATTTTCGTCAGCGTGCTCGATCCGATGCAAATTATTAGACTTAATCGTCGCTAAGAAACTCTCTGCGAATTACATCAATTTATTCTACTCGGAGGAAAGAAAGCATTTGCACATGCCCTCAGATTATGCGTCATTTAATTTCTCTCTCTTTCTCGATGCATGTGGCTTCAAAATGAGAGTGAGTAAACACAACCGTTTAATTTAATTTAATTTTTGTCTTAATTAATCAATTCCGCAGCGACTTAGATCCTTAAAACTTCCTAGTTTGAAATTATTGGAACCAGATTGCGCTCAATTGTGTGTCGTAGCATCCAATTTAAATATAATAGAAATGGAAGGTGGCAGTGCAAGTCGTAACGCGATCAAGCATTTGGCCAAACTGCCGTTGACTCGTTTAAAACTGAGACGCACCAGTGTGACCAAAGACGGGATCATGGAATTGTGTTGTCCGCAATCAAAAGCAAAAGAAACGCTCATTTCCCTCGAGATAGCTGTGCCTAGTTCGTACTTGCTGTTCTTTATACTCGAATCGATCGGCAACTTGAAGGAGCTGACGTCCTGCGCGTCTAAAATGTGCCACGATTCATCGCGGGAAATGTGCAAAGAAATCGTCAAATCCGACAACAAATTGGAAGCGCTCAGTTTGAACCTGGACAGTTGCGAATTGGTCACCTTAGAAATGGTCACCATTTATTGCCACAATGTACACTTGTTAAAGTTGTATTTAGAAAACAAAGTCTACTCCGATTCGTGGATCGACCGACTGTTCACTCTGATCAACAAATTTATCCAATTGAACGTCCTTCATTTGCATATAACTTTTATCAACGAGTTCGAGACCAGTTTGAGCGATATCACCGAACTGATCAAGCTCAAGTCTTGTTTAAAGCAATTGTCGTTGAGACATTTAACGATATGTCCCTCCATAACGTCCCAAAACCTGAAATGTTTAAGTTTTCCATTTCTAACCAAGTTGTGCATATGGGAGGACCGTGAAATTGCTCGCTGGGCTTTGATAGCATTTTTAAGCTCGTGTCCAAATGTCGAATATTTGAATTTGAGATGCAGGTATTTCGACGATGAAGTGTTGTTCAAGGTAAGCGACAATGGGGTGTTAAAAAAATTGAAAGAGATCGAACTGGATGTTCCGTGGGAAAATCTAATGTCTTACGCCGGAGTTAAACGTTTATTGTCCGGTAAGTCTATTGTGCGATGTGTAATTCCTAGCCGTTATTTCCTCTTATTTCAAAGAGCATTAACAGAAATGAAAAAAACCCGATTGGTTGAAATAGTTGATGTATGTGGTTCGTGAGTCGAATAAAATCTTTCAAGCGTAAACAAAACGTCATTCAACAATAACATCACACCGTATTGGTTAACAATTGTGAAATAACAAACCGTGTACTCATTCAGTTCCAGAAGGAAGGAGGAGGAGATGGAGGTAGAAAATTATACACATTTATTTTTTAATGTTAACAATTATTATTATCTTTGATCGTCCATCAGATGGGAAATTTGTTGCTTCAATTGTGCATCGTCGTTTCCTTTTTCTATCAAACGGCACAAACCGATTGCAATGGCGAGGATTCCTCATTTTTCATTTAAAAAATATTTTTTAACAAACTTTTTCACACCTCAGATTCACAGATTTTCAAAAGTGAACCGAGCAATGTAATAGCCTTGGAAGGCTCGAACGTAAGTTTGCCCTGCGTTCTTGAGAAACCAGGATCTGTTCGATGGATGCGCAACGGAATTTGTTTACGTTCAGCCGTGCCTAACCTCGACGAAAACGAACATTACAAAATTGAATCGAACACGAGCAGTAAAATTCCTTAAGAATACACTTTACGCGGTTTTATTGACCATATAAACATCCTTTATTATTAGACGACCACACTTTGCAAATTTTCAACTTGTCGCAAGAAGATATTGGCGTGTATCAATGCATTAGTTGTGGAGGCAGCGAACCAACAATTGCATCTCGCCCTGCAATTCTGCTAGTTTTTGGTAAAATAGTAAATTTATTTAGAAAATCCTCTAAAAATCGACGAAATCTACAAATAGATATGGAAATTTTGAGACCACCCGAACTAGGAGACGATTTCTTGCGCTTTGTTTCAATGTCGGACTTGGACCTTACTTGTTATTCTTCCTCCAACAGCGCTAAAGATTTTCAAGTAAATTTGACTTTGCAGGTCCCTTATTGATTTTGATTGTTTTCGCGCTAGGAATCGAGTGGAATTGGATATCTGACTAAGAATTGGATTTCAGCGACCAATAATGTGCAATTAAATCAAGTGTTAAATGACTTGAGTAGCATGACATACACTTGCACAATTCGTGATCCAATCCTTCGAAAATTTCCACCAATATCGCTGACTTTGAAAGTTGCCGGTTTGTTAAACGCACGAAGACATAAAAAAATATCTCCTCTTCTCATACATTTCTATTGCAGATTCGACCAAACTGATTTTGAGTTCGTCAATTGGCTCAAAAAAATCCGAAGAACTTATCTGCATTGCGGATTTTCCTCAATCAAAATTTTCTTTCGACTGCTTCAAGTAATGAATTATAAATAACCAAACTCCAGTAAGTAATTATTTATGCATTTACAGTACCCGTTCAATTGACGACGAAGATAATAAACCACGATTGCGAATTGAATGCGAATTTAACTTGCCCAAAGTGTTAACTTGCACCGCCAGAGGAACAGACGTTACGTACACATTTCTTGTGTGTGGTACGACCAAATTACGCAATACACGTCTATCGACTTTATTTATTTACACATTTAATTTGTAGTTGCACCAAACGATCGCTGCCAATTCGATTCTTCAATTAGCATTCCAAACCTGGATTTGTTTGTCGTCACAAAAACTTCCCTCCTCTCCCCTCCAACGCTTACCTGGAAGAAAAGTACGCTATCTGTACCGACGAACGCTGAAACAGCTGTTATAAAGAACACCAAAGAAACTTGCACCGCTGACCAATCGCAAATTGTGTTGCAATTGGAGATCGATCACGAAAACCACAACATACCTTTAGAAAGTAAGTTCGAAAATATTGTTACTTTACAGTTCCGCGGAAAGAAATGGGTAGATTGGCGCCGTAAAGCTACTTTTACCGTATTCTTTGTGCAGTTCCAATCAATATAAAAAATGTGACTCAATCTAACCGAAATTGTGGTGTATTCCAAGTGACTTGCTTTTACTGGGTTTGGAAAGAGAAGGTTTGAGATCCAAAAGCGTTTTCCACATAAAATATTGATTCGGATGTTTGTAGATGTTCACTATTGTTCACGAAGGAATCGTTATTCCAAATCTGTGCAAAGTGATCACTTTGCAAATCAAAGTAACAACGTGCAACAGAGGCGGATTGGGAGTCACGTCAGGCCAGTGCATCCTTTTGAACCAACCGAAATCGACGCACATGCTGCAACAACTTTCTAGTAAGAGCCGCTAATCGACATAAGAATAGCATTTTTACATCACGGGGTTTCTCTTAGAAATACCTAACATCTACCCGATCGCAGGGATGATCTGTGTCAGCTGCGTCACACTGTTGACGATGATCTACATTGGTCGTCGGTTGTTGGCATTGTATGATCGAGCTAGAGAACCGCGAATTCGTCGTCAAATTGAGCGCCTAGCTCATGTGGTATAATCTCATTTTGAATACGCATTTGTAAACTAAGTTATTTTGTTTTTAGATGCCGCCACATTTGCAGAAAAAGGTCTACACTCGTTTCGTGTCTGAAGACGAAACTGCAGTGAAAAAAGTCACGCTGATTTAAAACGTTTGGTGACTGCAGTTGATTTTTGTTGATTTTTTTTTGTTTTGTTTATATTGTTTTTTTTTTTCAAAAAATTATTTTTTGTTTTTGTTTATATATATATTTTTTTGTTTTCAAAAGATTTAAAAAATTTCAAACAATTTAACTATTAGTGATCAAAATTTTATTCAAAGTTGTGAACGAACCACAATTTACGACTCTCTAGAAACCATAGTAGTCGATTGAGCAGATGACGATTTAATTTGATGTTGCCTTTGAAATCTGTTGGTTGACTGATGACCAATTGTGTACCAAATGTACGTTGCTAATAGCACAACTCCAGTTGTAATCACGACCAGGCAATTCCACATGTAATAAAACGGATACGGCAAAGACAATGGTAGTGCGTACACCTAGAGACAAACAATATTCCCCCATCACAATTTCCTAATTTAAATACTATTCACCTGAAACTCATCCGTTAAACTGCATTTTGACCTATCAGAATGTAAATGGACTCGAAAATGATACAAGCCTGATCCCTTAAAAATAAAATCATTCACTGACATTTTAAAATTCTTAAAATGATATTTTAAAATTCTTAAAATGATAATAAATATACTTTTAGAAACAATCTCGCATCATTACTAAACCCAGTCATGTCCTGGTCATCAGGAATTACCTCCACATTATCAGGCACTACGAGGGACAAAATTCAAATACCGTAAACCATTTCTTTATACACACACACATATATATTTTTTTTTACACAAAACACTGTAATCCTTCCGCTGATTCAATTCCACTAAGGAAACAAACGACGCCCAATCAAGTTGGTTTTGTTGTTTAAGCCAAGTAAAATTCAGTAAAACGTAGGTCAAATGTCGGATCTGTCTTACCTACAATTAATTTCTATTTTCAAAGTTTCATAAACTATACGAAGAAAAATAAATGAGCAAAACTAAACCTTTCTTTTACAGTCGGAATACACCACTAATGGCGACTCTTCCATCACTACCGTGCAACCACACTGATGCTTTTCCGTTTTGTTCTTACACTGTTTGAATTCCCCCGTTGCCTGTTAATAAACTCATTAGGAATAACCGAAGTCGTTATACAGTTTTCTTCATACTTGAGACATCAATGTTTTATCTTGCCACCGAGGAACACTCGGATCTGCATTGTAAATGTGCTGCGAAGTAGGAACTGCAACACCGAATTGCGAAGGTGGTCGGTAATTGATCTTAAAATAAACGAGGCATTTTACACTTAAAACTATTTCAATTACACCCATGGTGAAACATACTGGCAAATTTTCATAACTGTACGTGGTAATGTTCGGGAGCAATGTGTAATTTAACCGAAAAACTTTGCTCTCAGGACAAAAGGAATAAATGACAAAATAGACCGAAGGAGTACATTTCAACGACACAGCTGGCATGCTGATTATCAGAGATGAAAGTCCCTAAATAAACAAAAGAGGCAGTTATGATTCTAGTTCTAATCGCTAAAAACTCACATCGGATTTCGCAACTGCTGAAATTGTGAGAGAAAATATCATTTTGGTAGCTTGTCTTTCTTGTTTCCCAATAATGCTGAATATTTGTGAATTTTTCAAGACAGCGTAAACTTTAATATCCCGTATTGCCGCGTAGTCTACAGTTAAGGAACAAACTTGAGTGTTGGGCTAATTAGAATGCAAATACCGCGTATTTACCATGATGTAAAGAATTAATTTCAATATCTAATTGCAGTTTGTCTTTTAGATCAATTATAAACTTATTGTTATTTGCGACGTATTTCGAGTCTCTATACACATCCACTGAAAATCGGCAAATGTCTTCGGCCAATTCCAATAACGACTGAAACAACGTTTGTTTCCAATATTGTGGTCTTTGACAATCGTTTTCAATCGGTTACCTCGTTCTTTGACATAAAACTGTAGAGATAACAGTCACCTTTCCACTCTGCCCAGACAGAAGCGTTTGTAGTAACAGATAATCCTTCCATTTCGTTTGGACTTATAAAATTTGTCAGCAATATACTCGGAAAACCAGAAAACGCAATCGTTTTACCGACATCATCTTCAGTCCACGAAGTTAGTTGAACATCATCCCGACCACCCGACGTTATCTTCAATAAAAAGGTTTTTGTGGAAGAGTCCTCAACTTCTAAATAGTAATTCATTTAATTCATTTTCTACGCTACGCAAACCAAAAAATAATGGAGAGCCATCCAGAAGCCACAAAGTACCTTAAGACAGCTCTGAAATAATACTAATACTTGCCAAAATGAAAACTAATTTTACTTTCTGGCGGAAACGGTTCCACCACATCTAACATCAAAGCATTTTTAAATTGCGACCCAGGTATTAGTAGTACATCTTTGACTAGTGCTTCTCCTCCTGATCTAATAATCAATTAAACGTGCAAATTATTTCTGCAAAAGCGATGTAAGTAATCGAGTACTTATGTTTCAATAGTTTCCCAATGTACGGATTCCCATAAACTACATCATCATTTGAAAACCTTTCGTATTCGTACAAAATCGCTTCTTTTGCACTGATGTGTTGAAGACAAAAATAACTCGGCACGACAGATTCTGCCTCCTAAACCAAACATGCAACAAATGCAACCAATGTTTGCATTTGCTCAAAATAAAACTCTGCTTGCTTACAGTGAACATTGTGGCAATGTCTACATGATAATTTTCCAATTTAAAGTCTGCCTTAAATTTCTGAAACTCTTGTATATCTATGGTAGTATGGTTGATAAATATCTTATAGATATTATAGAGTGCCAAACTATTTAAGGAAGTCTTTCTTAGTTTAGTCGAAATCATTCGAGGTATACCTAAACAAAAGCAAAAAAAAAAAAAAAGTACATTTCAATATCTAAAAAAAAAATCCCAATAGTTACCTATGTTAAGTTGGCCCCCCAACTATTGATTAAATCAAAAAACGAACTGTTGGTCCAAAATTTCCTTTCAATAAAATAAAATGGACCAGTAATTTGTTTTGATTCGGCCCACGTTTTCTTTCTAACAATTTCCTAAACTAGACAAACTTATGCCAGCCTTCCCCCCCCCCTCTCCCCCCCCCACCCAACAAATCAATGCACCAGCAAAATTAATGATTGGACCAGATAGTTGGAGGAGGCAAGCTAAAAAAGGTCCAATAGTTAAATAACCAATTTTTCCGTATAACAAGATTCCATTATTTGTTACAAATGCAAACTCTCCACTGGGACTCAAATCGTACGATAAGGGTTTTATCATATCCTCTGACACGTTATAAATACTTCTAAAGAAAACACCATTATCTTCTGAAATCCAAACCTGGAATTTGCATCTATCACGTCAAATATTGATTTGCTCGATCACGCTCACTTCATTTCCAACTAATATTATGTGCCTTGACGTTGGATGAATTAAGACAGTTGATGCTTTCACCGATATTGGAAAAACAAAAGCATAAAGCCGAACTAAACTTGGATATTGCATCACTGAAATCTGGTTGATTTTCGCCTAAATCGTTTCAAAAACTAAGCAAAACTGTTTTATGAGAAGGAAAAAAAAACTTACAACCGTTTTTTCTAGTATTATAAATTGTTGTCTGTGCCAATCAAATGTTAGAGCGACCAAGGATTCATTTTTGTCCTTCCTAAGTGAAATCAATTTCCATGTTGCATAAGGTCTGTTGCTCATATATATGGAGCGCTGATTTGTAATAGTAAAAAAAACCGTTTCTTCTAAGAATATCAAAATTACATTCTTTTATTTTTATTTCTTACTATTCCATTACGAGATAACTTACTTATGTCTGGATGGTTCACATAATAGTATTCACATTCCGCATTTGATTTCAATTCAACCTAAACATTAAGTTATAATTTACTCGTTTAAAATTTTAACAGATAAAATAAAATACTTTTTTTCTTCCTTCTATTCCCGAAAATCTCAGAGAAATATGCGGCAGAGCGAATATCAACTTAAAAGTCATCATCTCCGGTTTGAGTGAACTAAATACCATTAAATCATTACTAACCAACACCCCTTTGGTCGTCGCAAAAATCAGATGATGAGTTGTTAGCACGGCATCCAGTAAATACAAATCTTTGCAATCTGTAAAACGAATGACTAAACATTTCTCTATAGTTTTAACATTCAACCGAAACGACCTGTCAAAGCAGCGCCACAAATTTGTTTGTTATTTAAAGATGCTAAATTATAATAGAGTATTTTATTATTGTGTGACAAACCAACAACAATTCCTAAAGAAAAAGTCACATTAATAGCAAAAAAATAATATTCCGATAATGATTAAACCTTCAAAACTACTGTGAACCACTGCGAGTGTAAACACTTTACGACTTTCACAGGGTGGTTCTAAAAACTGCAAAAAATCAATATATTTCCGAAGATAATCAAAAGATATTGAACAACAAATTGTCCATTTAAAAAACGGCTCTGTGTAAAAAAAAAAAAAAATAATAATTGTTATCGTACGCCTATAACGAAACAAATACCAGCAAAGAAATCCCTTAAAAGTGTTTTTGTTCTGTACAAATGATTGGGGAATTCGATTACAACAGTATAAGGCAATAAACTGATTGGTGGAACTGCAATATTTCAAAATAAATCTAAATTCCCGCCATTAAAAAAAAAAAAAAAAAGAAGAAGAAAAAAAAACTAACCGAATGTAGAACCTGTAATCCATTGTCTCTTAAGCACCAATGTCCACCCAAGAAGTGTAAAATTCTAAGAAAATGTACATCAAACAGTGAAATTTAGGAATAAAAAAATTAGACCGTACCACTTTTGGATTAAACGCAAAACTGGTCGAAAAAGTATCATTGTATATAGACATTACGGGAATCAAACCAAACGTAGTAAATTGTTTCATCAAAAGGATACTATTTCCCAACTCCGTGTTATTACTGTTTTCTAACTTCACTACAAATTGCTAAAAATCATCATAAGAAAGTCGTGTTTATCCGTTTATTTACTGACCATTTCATCTCTGCACAGAAATAACGCATCATTTGTAGCAATTTTAAAGTTAAGCTTATTTAATTCCCCACAAATTGTTCTCGCTTTAAACCTAAATTGATGATCTAACTGAAGCACGCCGTCCAAAACTGAAAATAAAATAATTACAAACCGCTTGCAGTATAAAAAGTATTACAACCTTCCGCATCATCATCCGCAGCCACAATTCCATCTAACAAAAAGCGTAAACAAACCACTAGTTTTGTCATCAGTTGTAGCAGGCATCGCATTTTGGTCGTAACTCCCAATATTTTTATTAATTACCACAATAACTTGGCGCTGCAGCATCGAAATCAAAACCTGCACTACGCCCGTGCATCCGTATTGTTTGATTGCGCGGCGGAATTGTGCGAAACCATCAAACCGGAATCTGAATTCGGAGCAAATTCATTTAAAACAAACCAAACCAAACCAAACCAGACCCCCCTCCAGGTTATTCTTTGATTAACTTAAAACCGCATTCTTAATCCCACCTTTCCTTTATTCATCCACCGGAGGTGAAAAAGGAAAATTAACTAAAAAACATTTAAACAGTTTGCTGGCCGCCCTTGCTCTAAAAACCTGCACGGATGAACGAACTCGACTCAAGTGAAGTTGAATGCAAACTCGCATTGTTCCAGTTTATCTTCCCATTCAAGCGCATCAGGAAGCACCCGTGTTAGCATAACGCGCCATAAGAGGTCTCATCGACCGACTGAACTAATTCATTCAGCAACACAAAAATCAAATATCCCAAAATCAAATAAAAATTAATAAACATTTGTGATTCGAATTTATCACATCCGTTTCCACGTTTGTTTTGCCAATCAATTTTCATTTTTTATTGCTTAGAAATTCCATAATGTCACAGCATTGTTACGCATTTATTGTTTCCCTAAAGGAAAATATCACACGCTCGTCAAAGGGTCAGTAGTAATAGCCCTGTCTGCGGTCGTATTTTCATGTCCATATAAACCTGTAATTGCGTAGGTTATACGACCTTAAAATTTTATTCAAAATATTGACCGATGACGCAATTGTAAAATCACCTCGAGCAATGTTTTAGTGCTAGCCCACCAGCATATCACAATTGCAGTTCGCTCGCTTTCGTGCTTGGCGAGAGGATAGAATGAGATGCACAGGTAGGGATGCTTCTTCAATAGTACATACCAAACTTCTATATATTTTTAATTTTTATGAAAAATTAAGAAAACAAATTATTTTTCCCTCGAGTCTTTGAACTTATATTAGGCCTTATTTAAGGTCAAGAGCAATTCGTGATGTTTATCTACACTTTGATTACAGGTAGCGATATCATCAAACATATTTTCGCGTGTCTCTTAATTCTAGCAGCTAATGGGGAAAATGAGGAAAAAAAATGTACAACGTTGAACGGAACACATGGGCGGTGTTTGCCCTTGTCAAAATGTTTTGACGTCTATGTAAATATGGATGAAGCGTCAAACCTCGCTTGTAGACTTTCAAGAAATGAGCCCGGTATTTGCTGCGCTTTGGAGACGAAGAGCAGAAACAGAATGATAAATTCGAATAAAAATAGCGAGGAAATGCTAAAACTTGGTGAGTAAAATGGTGGGGAAAAAAATGGAATAAAGTAAACTGAAATTACACGTTTGTTTAGCACGTCGGAAATTGGGCTCTAGTATAAGTACCGACACTTTATATAGCAATAATTTCACACTTGGTTTTTGGACAAAACTATTGCCGAAATCCATTATTCAAAAAGCGCGGTTAACTGGTCTTCATAAACTATTGGTCAGAGAAAGAGTCGAAGCTGAATTACTTCATTTAGGCGTCACAGTTAAGTCGGGCACACCTGAATTTCTCCATCAACGTTTCTTGCGACCGTTTCCAGAAGCTTTACAGCAATCTCGTTTAGCGTTAGTTCAAGATGAATCAAACAAATCAATTTTATCCAAGTAAAATAAAAATTTTAAAAAAATAAATAAAAATAAAAATTTATTTATTTTTATTTTTATTTTGAAGATTTCCAGACAACACTTTGATGAGCAGAATAGGAGTTTTAGCACGACAAAGCTTCAACTTCACCGCAGTATGTCCACGACGACCGTGTGCACCCGTCCAAGCGCAGAAAAAGTACCGTTCTTTGGATGGCAGTTGTAACAACGTCGAACACGGCAACTGGGGAAGTGCGTTTGTAGCCCTCGATCGACTCCTACCTCCACATTACAAAGACAGATTCACCCAACCGCGTCAAACTGGAGTTGATGGACTTCCTCTACCGAGTGCAAGAAGAATTTCCTCAACTTGTATCGATGATGTTAACAGGCAAAGCTCATTCGCCTCGTTAATGACCATGACATGGGGTCAATTTATCAATCACGACATTACGTTGACCGCCATAAGTGCAAGTAGGATTAATTTAATTTAATTTAATTTTGAAAATAAAAATTATTATTTTTGCCATTATTAATTAGTGTCGAACGGTGCTGGCATAAAATGTTGCAGCGGTGCTCAAAGCGTGCTGCAACTTCTTCGACACGAAGATTGTTTTCCAATAGTTATTGCACGAGATGACCCTTTCTACGGACCCACGGGTCAAACATGCATGGAATTTGTTCGTTCTTTACCCGCTGCATCGGAACGAAAATCGTGCGAGTTTGGTAAACACGAATTTGAGAGTAAATATCTACTTTGTTTTTGAAAATTAATTCTCAGGTTTTCGTGACCAACTCAACGAAGTGACATCCTTTTTAGACGGATCCGTCGTATATGGTTCAACGAATTCAATGGCAAGAGCGCTCAGGCTCTTCAAAAAAGGTATACAATCTCTCTTAATAAATTTTAATACATCACATCACAATTGTCAACGCAGGAAAGTTGAAAGTCATCAAATGTTTCGGCAACGACCATTTACCATTCATAAATCCAAACTCAAGTTCTTGCGATAAACCATTTCAGAATTTTTTCACGGGTAAGTTTAATTCTTTTAAAGTGCTTCGTGATGTTGACGAGTGTTTGAAATTGTATTAGGCGATATCAGGGCGACGGAACAAGCCCATTTGTCGTCATTGCACACATTATTCCTACGTGAGCATAACCACGTAGCTGAAGAGTTGAATTCACTCAATCCTCATTGGAACGACGAAACATTGTTCCAAGAATCGCGACGAATAATTGGCGCAATGCTGCAGCATGTCACGTACAACGAATTCCTTCCAGTCGTAATTGGAAGTCAGGTTGTAGAGTCGGCCGATCTTCAACCACTGCGACGTGGATACAACAATAACTACAGATCCGATATAAATCCTGGAGTGTTTAATGAATTCTCCGCAGCTGCAAACCGTTACGGGCACAGCCTGATTCCGGTAAGTATTTACGACGTAGCGTAAATCCTCTGATGGAGAGCGACTTAACCGATACACAGGGTGCGATGCAAATGCTGAATGCCCAAGACGAAATAGAGGGCGTCTTGAATATCCGAGACCAGTTTGCGACTCCAGTTCCGATTTACTTCCCTCAGAACTTGGATAGAATTATCCGAGGACTAACCAAACAGCCGGTTCAACAATCCGATGCTTTTATGAGCCATGATGTAAAAAAAATTATCAAAATACCAAAATACCAACTTATACTCAATTTTTTTTTATTTAAAAATTAGGTGACCAGACATTTATACCAATTTAACTCTCGTTTCGGATTAGATTTAGCCGCAGCCAATATTCAACGCGGTCGAGATCACGGCCTCCCACCGTATAATTCTTACAAAGAATTCTGCGGGCTTGATAAAGCTGAATCGTTTGAGACGATGCAACTAAAACGGGACATTAAAACCAAACTGAAAAAAGCTTACAAGTAGAAGAAAAAGATTATTAATTAGAATTTTCTATCGACTTGTATTTATTTGCAGAAATGTCGATGATATTGATCTCTGGATCGGTCTAATATCTGAGCAACCATTAAAAGGTGCATTGGTCGGTCCTACATTGGCCTGTCTGTTGGCAGAACAATACTGGAGAATTAAGGTAGCTGACAGGTTTTGGTACGAGCATGGAAACAGTCCAGGAGCATTTACATTAGGTATAGAAATTTTATATTTTTAACTGGTCAAATAATTTTTGAATTTTTTCTATGATTTAAACAGATCAATTACGAGAAATTCGTCGTATTACCTTAGCACGATTGTTGTGTGACAACGGGGATAAAATACATCAAATGCAGCCGTTGGCTTTTCTACAACCGGCTGATTGGTAATGAGTAAAAATGTTTGCTTAAGTTATTAACCGAAGAAAATTAAATTATCTTACCTAGGAATCCGCGAACTCCTTGCGAAAGTGTTGACGCCATTCCTAAGTTAAACTTCAGTTCCTGGCAAGAAATACTCGCAAATGTTTCCACCTAGAAAAACGAATTAAAAATAATAAATAGTATTTATTAGATCACGAGACGAGACAAAGTGCAATACACAAATCATATTACATTTGTAGCTAATTAGTTAATAAATGCACCTTTTCACCAACATGAACGATCCGGTAATTCGTGCTTCTCGTTTTCCCGCGTGAACGTGACCTACAACTCAAATGTGAACTAGAAAATGAATAATTTGTTTTGCCGGCAGACGGCGATGATAATTTAACTAAAAATGAAAAAGTAAAACATTCTGAAAGCAGTTTGGAGTTTGAGTAAACTGCTCCGTCCCTGATTCGGATGGAATCCGACGAGTATTTTGCTATCAGATATTTGACTAAAAGCCACCAAAAAAGTCGCAGCAGGTCGAATAGCGCCAATCGGCTGGATGGCAACGTAAAAAGATACACCAATTCCTTTTGCAATGCTGACACTATTGATTTCTCTCTGTCGCATCTCTCAAAGGTCTCCGAGCGAATTTATATTGGCAAAAATACATTGCATTTTCACACTCTTTTGCTTGCTTTTAGGAATTCAATTTACTAGGATTCTCGTACGTATACCATGGTGGATCAGGGCCAAAAGATTCTGATATTGTCAATTTAATTAATGCAAGCTACGAATTAATTCAATACCAGAAGCGAAACATGAAAATTCTCGAAGAATTGGAAAATAAGTAAGAAAAATAAAGAAGTATCTAGCGGTTAATTATCGTTATGGCCTTTGGAGGAAAACGTGGCGTATTTTAATTGTCATTTAAAAAACAAATATTGTAATCAAATTAGAAGTCATTCGCATTAGAAATAGAAGTTTTATTAAAGAAGTTTTTGTCTTTATTTTTATTTATTCTTATTTATTTTTGTTTATTTAAGAAATTTGAGATTATCTAGTGATCTGGATTCTGTTCATTCGACGAACAATCGATTAAAAGACTCAATCGCTCAATTTCAACGAAACATCGCAAATTTAGAAGAACAAGAAAGACAACTGAATAACCAGAATAAAACATTACACCAAAAACTGAAGAGTAAACTTGAAGAGGTAATCGCTGATAATTAACCGACAGAATAATTAATCTTAATGTTTGGAGTTTTGTAATTTCAAGGTTAAAAAGTTGCAATCGGTTCAACAACAACGTGAAACTCAGGCGTTGCACGATGCCAGGAAAAAGGAACGGGAAACGGAAAAATTACGCGAAAAATTGCAACAATTACTCTCGGACCGAAGCAAAGAACGACATTCAGGAATGGATGTTATAAATTTACTTCAAAGAAAGGATGGAACGAGAGGGAAGTGGAAAACAAATAACTTGGAGAACAAACAGGAAGATGAAATGTATCAAATGATTATAAAAGATTTCGAAGAAAGACATCACCTCATCATGGAGGAAAACATAAATTTGAGGCAACTTTTAGCCGATATGAATAAAGAACTCACATTGATCGTCAATTGCCTGCACTCAAAAGTAAAAATAAATAAATAAAGAAAATTCAATTTAAAAAGATAAATAATAATTATTATCTTACAGGATCCTAAATTGGAATCGAGTGATTTCGAAACGTATCACCCGGAAGGGCAGTTTAATATGCCGTACGAACTTATGCAAGAAAAAGTAAAAAAGGGCATGAAGGATAAATTTATGGTTCTCAGGCAACGCTTCTTCGAAGCGAGTAAAGGAGGTAAAACCTCAACCACTGCCAAAAATAGCTCAAGCGCTCCTACTGCTCGGAAAGTCATTGATCATGACTTCAACCAGAGCAAATTATCTCCGTCCAAACAATGATCGAAATATTAGTAAAGAAAACAATAAGTTATATTCAGGGAATGAAAGAAAATCCGTGTGCAATTAATTATATTTTTACATCAGAATATTTTTGGAAATTTTTGAATTTTCTCACGGAAATTTAAACTTTTTCTAAAAATCCAGTATTGTTTTTTTTTAGACAATCAACGTTATTATACGTTATTTTTATAGAATTTACATGTTATTGTGTGCATAAATTTTAAGTGTGTCTTCCTTTACTCTGTACAGTATTTAATTAAAAAACTGAAATTGACTCCCGAATTTTAATTTCACCAATTTACATTTATCGACGACGGTGGACGTTTTTTAAAATACTTTAACCGAAGTAAACTCAAGGGAATTTCATGTTTGTGTTGCAGAAGTAGGTTACACAAACATTTCGCCGACCGTGCTGGCAATTGTATTTTCATTTTGCTCGCGTAGTGAAACGTTTCCAGGGCTGTTGTTATGGTTTCATTATCACCTGAAACACAAGTAAAGCATCAAATAACATTTCTGGCGACCAAATTAACACTTACACTGCAAAATTAGTAACTCTCCTAAGCATACGCGTAAATATTCATTCAAATTATGCTTCAAAATAAACTCGATCAAACGTTGCAACATTTCTGTAGACCGATTTTCCTGCGCAGTCTTAATCACGAAATTAAATTTCACAACGACGCGATTTTTCAAACCGGGAAAAACTTCGAATAATTTGTCACACAAACTCCACGCTCGATGATCACTGCTGGTAAAACTAATGGACCATAAATAAACAGCCAGCAAATAGAAATCCTCCTTTAAACACGTGATACTGAACTGTTCTAAAAGTCCATAATATTCTCGAAGTGATTTGGTGAAGACATGGCGCATCAAAAACGCAGTCATGTCGCTTATTTTCTTCCTGCGATCAATCTCAATATAAGTTTTGAATAAATTTTGAAACAACTCGATAGATTTCTCAATCTCTCCATTCTTCCACATGGCTTCGGCTTCGTAATGTCTATACCCCATCAACCAATCAAATTCCTTAGGATAAACTTCCGAACAAATTCTTTGCACGTGCTTAATGTTGTCCATCTCTCCATTTTTCGCAAATACACTTGCTAGAATTAATAGGGACTTCCGGGACGGGAAACATTGCAAACTTTCAAAATACACTAATTTTTCTGAAACACATTTCGTGTCTTTTAATTTGAGTTTTTCCATTAATGCTAAATCAAGCTTGGAAGTCTTCCGTGATATATTGACATTAACGTGTCTTGGTTGGTTTGGTTTGTCCGATTCTGTAGGTTTCGCGGATTTTTGTACTAAATTTAGAGTTTTTACACGTTTCGTTAAACTTTGAATTTTGTTTCTTTCTTGCTTCAACTCCAATCTGGATACAAGATCCGGTGTTTTTCTGGGAGCAGAAGCTTCCAGGACAACGCCCCGAATGTGTAGTTTGGATAATGCCAATGTCCGAACTTTCCGACTGATCTTGAGCATATCTAGTCAAAAAATATTAATTAATTATGGGAATTAATCAGAAAATAAATTCACCTTTCGCTCGCAATAACCACAACACCTACCGGGAAACAAACGGAACACCGTAACAACAACGTCACTCAAAAACCAACCAACCACGGATTGCTAAATCATTTAGCGGTAAATTCAAATAATATATTTATATTTTTTATTGCACTTTATTAATTTAAAATTAGTTCCATTACAGGGTGTATAATTCAATTTGTTGCATTATTAGCTCAAATACTTGGTCTCAGTACTAATCTGCTGTACAGTTTATTGTATCAGTATAAAGTGCACGTTAAATTTTTATCCAATTCAGTGATCGTAAAAATGTCATCACGTGAATCAGTCGCGAAAAAGTTGTGAACTGCACGGTTAATCAAAAATTCGTAAAATCCGGAGATCTGTTCAAAACAATGCTGCAGTGCCTTCATGACTAATCCGTTGTAACCAGCAGTGATTTTTGCAGTGTCTAAATCTTTTGTCTCAGCAGACATTCGAATAGAATCCGTATCCTGACCCTCCTTATGAACACTTTTAATAGAAGTTGTTAAATTTTCAATATTCAAGTCAATACTTCCAAATTTTTGCACGCAGTGAGGCAGAGGATGAATATCATTTATGCAAATTGTAAGTTGCTGCAGTAAAATTCCATTGCTGTCATTTATGCTATGTGGTGATTCAGATGAATCGTTTTGTTTCCAACCTGGTTCTTCATTGATTTCATTGAATTTTGCATCAAAGTATTGTAACCTGTTGATTAGTACATTTTTATACAATATTTTGCGTTGTTATTTCTAGATGCACATACTCTTTATCGCCGGACACGTTGCAAATACATGTTAACGATACAACTGAGGTACGGAATGTCATATGATTTTCATGGATTGTTGGGCATTTGCTTCGATAATGTTGTATTAAATGATAATCGCCAACTGGCGTGTAACTTGAGCCGACCGGATACGTGAATACACATACATCGCAAGGATGCAATCCCGTAAAAGTGATGGTTCGATTAGGACTAAAAAAAAAAAATTAAAATATAACAATTTTAAGACATTATATATTTTCCCATACAGAACGGAATCTGACATGTGACCAGTTACACGTTTCCAAAATCGGTTACATTTTGATCTCACAGTGACGTGACCGGAGTTGAAAGTCGGTAAAAATAGGCAGATGAACAGCAAAAGTAAGATGAAACGTGACATAACTTGTATTTCACCAATTACGCAGCATTCATTTATGTTTGGATTGATTTTTTTTTACCCTGTAACGCATGTATAGAGGCAACTCGAAATTCAAATTTTTCTCATCTGCTTAATATCCTAAATAGATGTTATTTCAAATAGTATATAGATGAACATCTATTGTTAGTGATAACTGATGATTCAAAACTGTTAACAATGTAGCATTCAATAATATAGATCGTTGCTTCAGCGTTTATTTATTTCAAATTCTAAATAACAACATTATAAATAATCAATGCCACAAAATATTGTTGTGTTAGGATTCAGGAACAATATCAGAAATTTCTAAACAAAATGTACAAGTAAATTGAACCATCATATCCTATTCCTGCAGCTCGCTTATCAAAAAAGGTCCAAAAAGATCAAGAAACAGAAAATCTAACAGAGTTTTGATTAAACGTACAATCATGGACTCAATTTCGGACTGTCCAAACCGAAATACTGCACTCGAAATGCTATCGCAGAGACGAAAAGATGGCGATGATCATGCGAAAAGTGTTCGGGAGCGTCTTGTCGATGAAATATATATAATACGTCGTGATCAGGATGAAGAGGTGAAGTTTGAGCGCGAACACCTGCTAGAATCATTAGAGCAGACTCGTAAAGATCAAGTGGAATACGCACGACTTGAACGACTTCACCACGTCGAATGTATTTTACAAGCAACCAAAGAACTAGACGCACAAATGCGAATCGATCGGCAGCAAGTACTGAAGGATTTCGAAATTAAAAAGAACCTTGAGAGCGAACTAATGGTTATGGAACGAGAAGATGTTTTGGCAGAATTAACGCGTGTGCGACAACAGCAAATGGATATTGGTCGATCAGAAAGACAACATATACTGTTGCAGAGCGAACCAACTGTACGCGTTGAAGGCGAGGACCTCATCGAGGCAATTAAAAGAACACGAAAGAAACAAGAGGAACATTTGAAGTTAGAAAATACTCGAACTCTCCAAGCAATTGGAAGGCTCCGAAAGCAGCAAGAGGCAAATTTGTTACTGGAAAAAAAAAGAGACATAGAGTTGACGGACCAACTGCGTTCTCTCCATATTGACCACAACAGGGCTGAGCGGAAATGTGCCGTAGAAGCTTTGGATCAAATGCGAAAAGAGCACGATGAGCATATAAGTTTGGAACGCAAACAAGCTGTAGAGACGATGGCACGAATACGAAAATACCAAGAAGAACACTTCCGGATCGAACATAGGCGTGCGGCGGACACATTTAGTCAGATGCGAAAGGAACAAGAAGAGCACGCAAAAATCGAGAGGAAAACCGCTATGACATTAATCATGGAAACGCGGAAAGATCACGACGATTATCTGAGGAAAAGAACTCGGCAGATGCCAACAACGCCTGTGAAAGAACACGAAGAAGGATTGCTGTTACTCGTTGCAACGGCTTTGGATAATATGGAGAACGAGCAGGAAAAATATCTGAAAATGGAGCGTGATCATGCGTTACATTCGATAGAGTTAATGCATAGAGAGTTGGATGAAAATTTTAAAGCTGAGAGCGCTTGTGTTTCTGAAGAAGCTGAGAAGATGGAGTCGGAGAAGATAAAGCATTTGGAGGACGAGCAGAAGCGAGTTGCGGATATTTTAGAGCATTTTCAATTGAAAAAGGAAAAACACGGCAGAATTGTTAAGGAAAATATCACGGAAATGTTGAAGTTAGTTACTACAGAAAACCGTGACCATTCGAGTCAGGAAAAGAATATGGCCGTGGAATTAATGGAACAATTAAAGGAAGAGCAGAATGTGCATATTCAGGAAGAATTAAGAGTTTTCTACGAAGGAATTAAAATTGTTTAATACGCGTAAAATGATCGTTATTTTGAAAGTATTTACATAAAAATAGAAAAATGTGATTTTATTCATTTTATTATTATTATTACAAAAAAAGCATTCATGTAGAATAAGGGGTAAAACATGAAATATCTACTCCAAATAAAATGATAATCCATTGACAATTTTTATTTTTTTCTGCCATTAAAATCAAGTTCAAAAACCTTTCACATGTGAAAAAAGGTGCGAATGTGAACACGAAAGTCAGCCAGAGGGGCAAATTTGTTGACCCACATAAGCAATGTTTCACAGAATCATATTCGTTTTTTGTCTTTGCCATTGAAGATAGTAATCATAATAACGAAATGAAAACTAAAGGTAAAATTTTGATTTTGCATATAAATGTTTTAAAGAACTTTATTTTATTTTTATTTAAAAAAAAAAAAAAATTATAATTTTTCATTTTTTTGCTTTTCTTTTAGGATTTTATTGGCACTTAAGCTGAAGGTTTAGGTCGGCTTTCTGACTATCATATAGGCCACGACTTGTACATTAATTTGCAATTGCATAATTTAAGGAGACATTGCTCTGTAATTTTGCTCAATTTTTCAATTATGTTTAATACTAGAAAATTTTAACGAATTTTTGATTCATTTTCGAACGGTTTGGCCGTTGAAATGAATGTATTTCTATCGAAAATTCTATATCCAAATGTTTACACAACCCCAAACGTATGCGAAGGTGAAACACCTCCAAAGTAGAGCAGTTGGTCAGCTGTCTTTATTGTGGGGCCATCGATCCCTGAATCGCCCCATTCCCACATCTCGGGGCATTGAAATCCTCGTGTAAGGTTCTTGACATCAGTTTTTGCAGTGAAGTCGGAGATTAATTTTCTGAAAGTTCTTTAATTCCTAAACCGTCTAATCTACTTTTTTTTTTTAATGTTGCGACAACTAGATAAGTAATGTAGACTTTACAAATACAAAATAATAAATTTAGGTTAGTTTAAAATAAAACAATTGTTAATTTGGTCACACAAACACGCACATTGATCTCTTTTATTCTCATGACATTGTGAATGAATTGCTTTACCTTGATAACAAATTGCCAATTGATTCTAATTTGACCCACAAACTGGCACATCTTCAATTGTTTAACGGATCTTTTAGGTCAGTTTGAAACCTTTTAAATATAAAAATAAGTTATATTCTACTACAGATTGAATCAATCGTCACCTTGAAAGAGGTAAGTCAGTATGATACTCTTGACACATTCAACTTAAGATTTCTAATTTCTCGTGAAAATTAAATTTACAGAAACATGTTATTTGCGACTCTTCTTTTCTTCTTTCAATTTCATCATTGCCAATTACAACCGAGCATAAATCACGGTTTTCTGAAACACCTTATCCCTGTAAAACCCATTGGGCCGACTGATGTTCACCGCCAAGGTTACTTCCTTCCATACAACCACCAAATATTGCCTCCACTCATGCCAGGACCACCACATTTAATTCCATTCCAACCGCAGCCACTACCTCCAACACTCAGCCCGCCATTCGGGCCGCAATTTGTTAATGAACTTTGGTCATTGCCACTTAAAGAACCGCTGACGTCTTCACCTTTTCAAGCTCCACTAGGTCAAGAAGCTATTTCTGGTCCTTCATCACTAAATCATCAAAATTCACTGAGTCATTTCGGGGTTCCTGGAAATGGATTTCAATTTGCGGACACGTCAAACACAAAGTTTTTAAACGGGTTTATGAATAAGACAATTAGCACCGGCCCTTTAGCTTTACTCATCACCGGAAAATCTAAAAAGGGAAAAGGTTTGCTCCGAAATGTTCTTCTTCATGTGGATTTAGATGAGTCCGAAATAAGAGCGCTAAAACCAGACGTGCTTGAAAACTTAGAAATATTTTCTCCTAATGAATCAAAATGGTACCGCATGATGGCAGAAAGAGTGTTAAAAAAATTCAAATCAAGGTTTAATTTAGTGTTAGTCCGAAAACCACCCATGCTGATAGATTTGTTTGAACGAAGAGAGGAAAAACTGTGGAGTGGGCACAATTCCGAAGCCTTAAAAATTGATGTTCAGGACATAATTAATCCAAGGAGAAAATGATTCAATTGAATAAATGTGTACAAATAAATTTTAGTGAATAAAAAAAATAAATTTTTATCTTTTATAAATTGATTTTAATTTTTATAATAATATAACAACATCTAATAAACAAACTATTTTAATTTTTTTTTAATCTGCTACTTCAATTAGAAGAAAAAACGTTTCAAGAAATTTTTCAAAATATATAAACATTTTATTACTCGGAATATTTACATCAAAGACACCGTAATTAAATGGCACCATACCAGCCAAACCAGTGGAAATGCCGTAGTATTTTAGCATTTATTATGTTAACAATCTCTGAAATCATGGATCAAAATGACTAATAAAAAGTAGTACGCGATTACTTCGCAATTTAACTCAAACACAGAATGAGAAATCAATTAAATCACTGCGGCGAATTGTTATCTGACGTAAACGCCCATCCTAAATTACGTACGAAAGTCGTGAACACATTCCTGAATGATAACGGTGATTTCTCGTCGGCATCACGATCACGGCTCTTTTGGCGCGATGGCCGCCTTGGTCGCTCCTCCTCAAGTTCACTATCGTCTGGGGTATCCAATTCGTATCCAGTTAAATAATCAAATCCTGCTGGTGCATACATCGGATTTGCGTACAATGGATTTGCGAAGGCACTCGGATTTGGGTACATATTCGGATTTGCAAACACGTACGGTGTTTGTTGCTGTTGATATTGCTGCCTCGCTTGAGGATTCATTGCCTGAACTAAATTCATCACCATAGCAACCTGTTGCATGGCCTCTTGTTGATCCTGCTCTTTGCGAGCTGCTGACATTGCAAATAAACTTAGAAAAATAAGATTCAACTAAAGAAACAAATGTTTAACATCAAAAATCAGTTATTCAATGCATTAATTCAATTTACACGTTACCAGTTTGATGTGCTTTAACATGTTTTCCTGTTTCCGTCTAGTGTTGAAACTGATGATAGTTTTAATCCGAAAGCGCTTAAAGAGTGACTCGCGCCGTTGATTTCAAGGTTTTATATGGACAAGATGTGGGTCACTAGGACAGGTCAACTGGCGTTGTTTCAAATCACGGATGCTATACAAGTTGTTTCAGTATACTTTACAAGTTCATTGGCAGACAAAGGCAAAAAAATATTCTTCGCTAAAACCAAACGACGAAAAAGTGTCGAAAGTCATTACCGTGCAGACGTATAATTGTTTTATACATGGGACGTTGACAATGACCTTGAACGTGGCCTCATTTGGCAAAGGGAGGGAAATAGGGCGAGATAGAGTGAATTTAGACTGTGCAAATAGATTAATTTCGTTGAGAGAGAACAGAGAATGTTTGGAATGAATGAGCCGGATTTTTTGTTTGGTTTTTCATATAAATTGAGGTTATTCTGTATTTTTTTGGTTGAGGAAACAATAGTTATGGCCGTTATGGGTGACAGTATTAGTTCTTAGGGAGTGTATCTTGCCATCATATTCTCATTCAAATTTTAATTACAGATTTTTTGTTTATTTCAATTGGGAGTAATTATGCAAATTTAAAACAAAAAACTGATTGAACTTAATTGGATTAATTACCAATAAACAAACGGATGCAGGTGGTGCTGATCATTGAACAAGTAGTTCATATTGCAATGATGGGATAGATAAAAAACATCATAAAAAAAGCGCCATGTTGCATAAATTACTTGAAAAAAGAAGTCAGATTCGAATTGGAGTGTTCCAGTAAAGACTACGGACTGCTACATTTTTTTATCTAACTTTTTCAAATCTTTGTATAATAAATGCGTTTATAAATTGCCCCGGTGCTTTGCTGCATTTCACCAACTAATCAAATTTCAATTCTCATTACAAATACCAAGAATTTAAACTTGCTTTTGATGAAATCATGCTGCAAGATTCCAAATTGTAATCAGAAACCTTAAAATCCTAACAAATTTGTCTCGAATTTACACCCGATGAAGCGGTAATCAAATAACAAAGAATTCAAGAAAAGTGCACATTTCTTTGTGACACATGCAATTTATCTTGCGGTAATTTATCAAGGTTTATTTATGTATATTATACTTAAACACGAGTCTTAAGCCCATAGTAATAAAGTAATCAGAACTTTGTTTATAGTTTCAAAAAGTTAAGAACAAATTATATTTATTTTTCTTTCTGCTTGTATAAACAACATTCTTAGGTTAGTTTTATTTATGTAACATGATTTTGTGCTTGCTTTCAGATGGTAATTATTTTGTTAATTTCTGTGTCAAACAAATTATATAATTCTCAATGGAACTATTTGGATTAACAGTTTACCGCTTTTAAAATGCCACTTTTGAGGTCTAAGTTCATCTCACGTGCACTAATTTCAAAAAACTATCTTAAAATTTTCAAACAAATTTTCTAACCCAAGCCATAATTTAGGAACAATATCTTCAATCTCATTCATCAAAATAAACCACTTTCATTCTCGGTTATCACTTCTGGCCCGATTCCAAGGTTTTAGTCTCTATCCACTTCCTGTTATATAATCCCACCCTGTGATGTCATAATAAGTCTACTTTGTACTTTCAATAACATTCTCATGTCCAGCTGTCCCTTAATGGCCAACTTTTGCTGTATTTAATCGTTTTATTGCCTTGGGAACAGGGTGAAGGCCATGAAATTTAAATTCTATCATTTTCAACGTCATTCGAATCAAATAACTTGAATGAAGTTATCAAAATTCAATGCAACAATTTTCTTCTCGGAAACTGTTTTATTGAAAAAATGATTTCAATGGTGCTCACTTTCCATCACTCCTAACAATTTTAAAAAATTTCTTAAAAAAATATAACCGTATATCCATTTAAAAAAAAAAAAAAAAAGAAGCTAAACAACTATTTTTGGCTGTAATTTCAAACTTTGCTTCCTTAGGAGCACGTAAAAATGTTATTAATATATTTTTTTTTTTCGTAGTACAACTTGTTACGAGATTATCAAATTCATTTGGTGCGTGTGGCTGTGGTCGAGATTAACGCTACAATTTTCTCTTGACTTCATTTCGATTTCCTGCATGTAATGGACATACTCATCGGAGTCGGCAACTTATTCTTTCTGTTATTTTTTCATATCGCTCAAGGTAAACGTCTTGAATATTTTACTATAATAGCGTAAGGCCAAGATCGGAATTTAATTTTGTTTTTAAACTGTGGCATTAGTTAACGCTTGATTTTACACAATAATTATGGTAAATTTATGATATGCACAAGTTATCAAAACAAATTCCAATTTTGGTTGCAAATTTAAATATTATCTGCTCTAATTTCAAACTGCTTCAAGAAAAATTACACACGGAAACTTGAACGCGTATACGACATTAAAAAAAAGTGAGGTGGGTGGGGAGGAGGGGCTGTAGAACGAAACTGAAGATAACAAATCTTTAATTTCAAATTTTCATGTATTTCTGCACCCACAGTAAAGATAAAAATGACAAACAATCATTTTATTCAAATTACATCTTTAATTAGACATTATTTTAAATAATCTACGACGCTTTATGACTCACACCAAAAGTGGCTAATAAGCTATGGCACTATCATCAATGTTTCTTACATTTTTGGTTAGATGTAACGAACTATGGGTAACATGTTTGAAAAATAAAAACAGATTTAATGTTTAGTACATTTAATGCAAACGTACATCAGCTTCATTTAAGTTTCGGATTGGAGATAAACGCATATTTACCGCGAGATGTGCAAAAATGTTTCTATTTTTGAATGAACCTATAGTCTTAGTAGGCGCATTCATAAAGTAATTTAGACTAACCCATATGGTTAAAAAATACCTTGCTACGTTTATTTTTGTCAAATAATACATTCCAAAATGTATAGCATTTCTTGAATAATGCATTTCATAATACAATTGAAAAAATATTTCAGCAATCATTTGCAACTATAAAACAATAGTACTCAAAATACATGTTAGAACATATTTTACAAAATCTGTTATCTATTCAAACCAATAGCATCCATGCAAAAACGTATTACAATACGCATTCTTGTAAAATTTAATGCATTTCAAAATACATTGTATGGAAAACAGCATTTTAAACACCTTATTTAAACTAGTTTTGAACCGCTTCTCTCGATCTAACTCGAAAACAGTTATAAAAACAGTTTAAATGTGTTGTTTAAAATGTTGTTTAGTCTAAATTACTTTATGAATGCACCTACTATGCAATAGCTAAAAAATATTAATGTTTTTACTCATGACTTAAAATCTAAGCGCAATGACCCTAAATGTTTAAATTCAAACTAAAATAAATTTAGCTTTGTGCAAATAAAGTACACATTAAATAGATCATAGAGTAAATGATCTAATCAATCAGTTGAAGCTGGATTCATACCATTGAGTCAACTGATCAACTGAACCTTTCCTTCAGTATTGATCAGCATTAAAAATAATCGCTCTTAAATATTGCTCATTCTAGATTTCATTAAAAATACTTTAAAACTCTCTTACATTTAAAAAAAAAAAAAAAAAAAAAACTTCTCAAAACTATTTCACGTTTAAAAAATTCAGATCAAAGTACCGGCATTTAAGCTCAATTTAAAAACTCGCTTCCAAACTGATTGCAGGCGATTACTAAAATTGCAAGTTTATCTTGAAAAATATTGTTCTTTGATAATTACTGCCCTGCACTTGACTTTTTCCCAATAATTCACTCGTAATTACATAACAGCGCATAGCTTTCAGCGTTATAGTTCAAATCTCTGTTCAGGCAAGCGGTGTATGTATCCTGGCCATGGATTGCACATGAGGACTAATATGACAACACCAACAGTGATTTATGACACCATAGTCAGTTACAAGTGTGATTCTGGATTCGAAATGTTTGGAGCGGATTCGAGAAAGTGTCAACTTGACGGAAAGTGGACCGGAGAAGAGCCTGTTTGTAGTACGATTTAAATTAACATCAGCAGTCACACGAAATCAGTGCGTGACTTAATGTTGTATTTCATTTTACAGCAGTGAATGTAGCACGATACGGAATAGTGGTCGCGGCATCAACCTATGTAGATGCACGCGAAGGGCCAGAAGCATGGTCACATATCATAGATGCCTTTTATAAGACGTGTTCAGTCGCTACAAATACCGACATGGTTTCATCTTCGTGGTCCATTGATTTGCTATTCGAATATGAAATCACTTTTATAAAAGTTGCATTTGGAGAACCAATCAAAGGTAAAATACCACAAACCCCCAAAGTTCTTCAAACTGGGCGGAAACTTGAACCAATACTGCTACTGCGAAACAAAAACCATTAATGGAAGTTTCAATAATTTTTTTTTTGCAGATATAATATTCGACATTTATAAAGGAAATATTTCAGGAAGTAAAATTCTGCTACCAGTGTTTGAGGAGGGTTTTAAAAACGTGCATTCAGTATTTGTAGGTAGTGTTATAACAAATGACATTCAAGTCACAAACATAAACATATTATCTCTGATTTGTTAGATTTCGAGTATGATGAGGGGAAAGAAATGACCGAATATGTATTAAAATTTAAACGACCAGTGACAACACGTTTCGTAACCATTCAGATTCCAACACAGTACCAACTGCGGAGTCGAATAACTCTGTGCGAAGTATCGGTGTATTCAGTCACAGGTTCTTAAATATTCCATTA